>JASDQU010224202.1:16072-33651 GCA_032191745.1 Picea mariana | reverse complement strand
TGAATGCGCAGAGTTCAGAAGTGCTTCTATGCACTGGTATTCAGAGTCTGCAGTACTTTGTCACACCCTCCTAGCATGAAACCACAAAGAACTTCTCAAGCCTGAAAATCAAACAAATCCTTGCAAATGCAAACCTACAACATACATCTACAACATAAATAGAACACAAAGGCATTCATTCAACATAGAAATACATGCAGGAAATTCTTCTCTGGATTATATTAATGTCAATGCCTGTTTACAAGGGTGTTCTCAAGCTCATACTTTAACAGAGTCTCGGCTCTTGCTCTTCTGCTCTCTCAACTTTTTCAAAATGAAATACAATGAAAGATATTTTACATGAGGGGGCTCTTAGAGCACTTCCCTCCAACCTACCTACCCTATTCAATCGCATTGAATGGGCTGTCTAGTCCACAAATTGGATCTAGATCTCAGCCTTACAAACATTAAAGGCCTACCTACACTACAGCGTGTGCAAAGCACTACCTCATGGCTCAACAACCTACAATATTAATTACATTCAAGTTTGAATTTTGAAAACGAGGGCTGCGCCTCTTCTCCATGAATGCACGTTTTGAATACACTGACGTGGCTAGCTGGCTGGATGACTGACGTGGAGAGATGCTCCTACATCAAGTGGTTACAATGAGATAAAAGGAATATTTAGGAATCCGAGAGGAATTGAAGACTTCTAGGATCAATAAGAAAAGTGATATAGGAAGAAAGAGGTTGCTGCGATTTCTATGGCATTAAGTATGTTATGGTTTGTTGGGACAACCATAAAGATAGAATGCTTGCATGTTTTCAAGTGTTGTTGATGATGTTGTTGCATATGGAAGGAAGCAACATGAAACTGAAGTGTTGATTATAATACTGATAAAACAAGCATGAAAGATTCTACTATCTTCAACTAATTAGGTAGCATCAATTTCGTTCAACGAAAACTATGTAGGTAAGTATTTCTCTTTTGAAATGATGTTGCATAATTTCCAAAGGGAAATTCAGGTAAGAATTTCCCCATATTGAATTCTTATAACACAAAGTATGGTATTGTTAAGTGCATTAACAAGAATAAGATACCACTAGGTGTGGTAAAAGCTAGAGGCATGTTATAGTTATCAAATCCTCTTAGCTTTTGAATGCACACACTGATATAGTAGCATGTCATGCTAATTTGGTTATGAGGTAATAACCAAAGTAATAAAATATAAGAACTTATTATAGGAATGATGCGAGGAAAGCTAGTCATGTATGAGATTGTGACATGGTTGGATATGGAAAAGTATGGATATGGAAAGATTATATTCCACACAAATACCAAAAGCTTCCTATATTTAAATAATAATTGGGCTACAACCTTTTTTCTAACACTAATGAACACCACATAATTATATTCTTGGTGTAGTGTTCAAGTTGAAAAGGAAGGAATCCAAATAATTGAGAATACAATGGGACGTGTGTGGAGAATGTGTCAAGACATTGACAAGATTTCCAATTAATGGATGGTGAGATACATGACATAGATAAAGATAATTATGAACAATCAATGCAAAGGTGTATTGAATAGATATGCATTGAGAGTTGCACTCATGCCCAGTAAGTGGCATATTTGCACTCATACATGATAGATATGTATACTTAAAATGCATTTGTTGAATGCGTTTTGTGAGTCCATGCATATATATTATTGCATGGAAATAATTATACTAACATCTGAAATGTTGCTAACTCATGGAGTTGAGAACATTTCAGGAGTTTTTAGACATTGAAAAAGGAAAGTTGCAAGTCAAGCAGTCAGATGAGCATTGACTATAGGAAATATTCTGTTCAAAAAAAGAAGTAATGAACTTACTGATATTAATTATGAACAAGCGTATGCATAGAATGATAATTCATTCTATCTAATAAATTGTTTTGTAGTTGTGATTGAATTGAGTAGTGTAGATAATCCTAAGATCATGTTATAAGGTTTTGGTACATATTGCAATGAGAGTATGATGTGCAGGAAATATTGACAATTTGTTGGCTAAATGAAAGATAGAAGCATTGCAAGAAAAATGGTATTCAACATGGTTCTTGCTGAAATCTAGAAGGAAGACTGCATCCTATTATTGCAACAATAATGAAAATTTATGAAATAGAATTTCATATTTTGGGGAAAATTTGAATTACTTATGGAATAATTTTGAGTTGTAAATGAATTATTTTGTGTTCTCTCACGATAACTTCATGTGGGTGATGCAGATGAGATAATATTGATTAAAGTTGGAATCTTGGGAAAGAACAACTACTATTGATGACACTAAAGCCCTATAATCGTAGAACCTTGGTGGGGTTATGGTAATGGGTTGGCGCTCTCCTTGTGTGTGAAATCCTTGGAAAGATGGATCGTTGAAGGACTATGTAGCAGTGAATGGATTCTTGAGCCTGGAAGGGTGAGTGCAATAAAGAGGGGGAAACTCAAGGATGCTTATGGCGTGGTAGTTTCCATAAGGTGGGCATGTCAAATGGAATAGTGAGCTGAATTTTTTTTGGAAGCAACTCTATGGAATAGAGAAATTGACTTCTAGATGCAGTATGAATACTAGAATTTGTGCTGGAAAGTAGAGAACCAGATGGATAACATGATTCCAATAGCTAAATCTTGGAGCTTTTTGAAGATTTTTGAAAATATTGATGGTAATATGTAAATACATTGCACTGAGGACAATGCAAAAATAAGGAGAGGGGATTGTAATATCCCAAGAATGAATCCCCAATTGTAATTGTAAATGTAACATGTTTTATAGGCTGTGAGCCAAGTGATTATAAGCTAGGAGGATTATGTGAGGATTAGGCCGGAGAGCCTAGATTCTAAAGGACAATGAGCCTATTTTTTTATATGTAAATATTAATATCATTAATATAAAATACATCATTGCATGTAGACCAACCATGATAAAATAGAATGGGGGACTAAGATACACTAGGTAGGGAAAGGGAAGGGGCTAGGAGGCCAGGGAAAAAGGGTTAAGCTTGAGACCTTAACTCTAAGGGAATATTATAATATATTTACTAAAAGACTAAGGTTGGGAAATAACTCATGTAATCCTAAGTTCCTTTAGGGAGAGAAATGAACTAAAGTGGGGAGGAACAGGCTCCAAGAGAGCCATGTGTCAATCTTTGTGTATGCATTTTTATGTGGGAAAGTTCGTTTAGTTTTGGGGGATCTGCCATTCTTTCCATGCTTCCCACACACTCATGGATTCACACACTGAGTCATTCTCTCCATTGTTGAACCTCTTCCATCATCGAACTTTTTAACATGCACACACTTGTACTTGCTGAGCCATATCTCACCCTAGCCATTTTTTTGTTGTTTCCCATGTTTTTCTCTGGACTGTTGTGGCTTACTATCATTACCAAAGCCATACCAAATTTTGTTGTTGTTATTACCTTTATTGGATTGGCCTGAGAGTTAGACTGAAGAAGTAGGTTGTCAGGCTTGTGAGCAAATCTCTCTAGGTGAGAGAGGTTGTTAGGGAAGTGATTTTCCCAGAGAGAGCCTCATGACAGTTGTAGTGCTATGAGACTTCCTGTACAGCCTGTTGTTGAATCCCTGAAAGGGGAGTGGGGCAGTCGAAGGACTGTCGAGCAGAGAAGGGGCACACTCCCTGGGGTGGGAGAATAATGTGGGGAATGAGGGACTATAAGTTGTGGACAGAATCCTTCCTAGAGACTTTGTAACCTATGCCTAGACTAGGAATCCATTTACTCGGGTGGAGTTTAGTCCCAGATCGGGGGCGACCTATTACTGAGAGTGATGAGCAGTGTGGTCTATGGCTGGGAGTTTTGTGGAAGGTCTGCATGTAGTTGGTGGTCTTCTACAAAAATATAAGTACCATTTCTATGTTCATTTACATATTGTGTATTTGTACATGTCTATTATTTATAATTATTACCTGTATATGTTGTATGTGTAGGCTTACTATTATTTTCGCATTAATCTATGTATTAGAAGAATATGTTGTCTGTTTTATGTTTTATATATAGAGATGGTATTGTTGTTTTTATGGAGTTGGCATGACCGACCTGTAAGGCCGAGTATGTTACAATGTATGGATTTCCGCAAGAGTTTCTGTGTGGCATAGCCTGACCAGTCTAAGTTTGGGTATATTACAAATTAGAGCATAATTTTAGTAGAATTCCCTGGCTTGGGTGGTCAGGGGATGCCACAAATTGGTATCAGATATTGAAAGCTTGTTTTTCGGTGGACTGAACCTGGCTTGGGTGGCTGGGGAGGTCACAAAAAATAAAGCTTCTCTTCCTCTCCAACTTGTAGCAGTGAAAGAACCTTTCGAGTAGTGGGGCCTAGATATCATTGTTAAGATAAATCCTCATTCATCCAAACAACACAAGTTTATTCAGACTGTGACTGATTATTTCACAATTGGATTGAATCAATACCTTTAGTCAAAGTGAATGAGGAAGGAGTGATAAAATTTCTTGAGCAACACATTATCACAAAGCTTGGAATTCCTAACTCTTTAGTATTTTATAATGTTACTTACTTCTCATCCTTGAAATTATCTGAGTATACATTGGAAAAATGGATTATTTTAAAATAATCATCCAATTACTATCCCCAAGGAAATGGCTTAGCAAAATCTACAAATAAGAACATAATCTATATCCTTAAACAAACTATAGTTGATCACTAGAGGAATTGGCACAATGCATTACAAAATTCTCTCTGGGTGGATCATGTCACCTCCAAATCTTCCATCGGGACTTCACCTTAATTTCTTGTGTATGGGAAAGAATTTGTTCTACCCTAGAACATCTACCTACCTTACCTACGAATTACACAGTAGTCCCGAGGCAGAGAATTCCATGTCATCCAAAGTCGTATCGATACCTTGTTGAACCTTGAGGAAGTACGTGAAAAAACCAAAAGCAAGTTTGAAGCTCACCAACAAACAGTGAAACATTGGTTTGATAAGAAATCTACAGGTGAGAAATAATTCCAAGTTAGGGATTTAGTCTAAAAATGGGACAAGCCACATGAAGATAAAGGGAAACATTAAATATTTCAACATCTTTGGATTGACCCTTACCTCATTAAAGAAAAAATTGGCCAAGGAACTTTTTGATTACAAAACCTTCAGGGAGAAGTCAGATCTCTCCCTATAAATGGCCAAGTCCTAAAACACTATATCAGTTATCCATTGAGGCCATTGGTCCCTTGTTCATAAATAAACCCTAATTGTATTTTTCATTTGATTTTCCTTCTTTAGTTAGGTTGGTTTTCTAGATCTGTTTGATTATTAGAATTTTTTCCTTGTCCTTCTTGATGACTTCCCTTTGTGATTTTGGAGTTCTCACAACTTAAAGTAAGTCACATGTATAAATGTATAACATATGGTGCAAAGAGCCTAAATGTGTATGTGATATGATGTCAAAATTACTTATCTCCCTAGACATGCAAGCCCTTTACTCACTATCACAAGTCAAGATCTAGTGGAGCAAAATAACTTATAAATATGAAGAGACACTGGGAAAAAAGAGAGCCAAGAGACTACATTGAACAACATATAGCTATGTTATACGAGAAAAATGAAATGCTCTATAGGAAATGTTTGTGGTAGGCTAGGAATCACAACTCAAGAAGTTTTCTCATCTATAATCAAGTTAGAAAATCTAACCATCATAGTTGTCACCCCTAGTGACTTTAAAGGTTAATTGGAATCCCCCCATCCACCTATATATCTAATTAAAAGAGAATTGAATATTATAAAAGTTAAAGTCTTGGGGAAATGCTTTCCAGATCACATGGGACATGCAAGTATCTCCATCGAGGCTATGGACGCTCATTGGAAATGGAGCAAGTCTTGTGACATCGGGGTGACTCCTTCAGGGATATGGATGCTCGTTGGCATCAAAGAGACACCAGAGAAATGAATTATGACTTGTATTCTCATCATTCTTGATGTTTTGTTTCTATTTTACTACCTACATCCTTATTTTTAGACATTTACCATCAGATTTGGATATAAATTTGAAAGCAATTTGTTAAATCAAAAAAGGTCTCACCCCTATTTGAATCACCTCAGTCTTTTCAATATGCAAGTTATGGGACCTATATTTTCTCCCTTATGATTTTGTGTGATGGAGCACTCTTCCTAAAAATTATGTGTCGAAATCATCTTGCAAAGATCCAAGGCTTTGCCCAGTGCATCACCATTTATTGTGATAGGCACTACAACCCTCCATTTTTCTTTTGATTATGTTACTTCCCTAAAAATGGAGCCCCCTTATTTTTTGAGCCTAATAAAAAGCCTCATAATTCTCCTTATTCATCTTGATATCCTTTTGGTAATTCATGTTTCACTTGGAAAATGAGCAGCACTTAGTGTTTCAATCCAAATTTTAAATCGACAAAGTTACTTTCAACTCCTCTGAACAGCTCAGAGGAGTTACTTCAAACTCCTCCAAACAAGTTCAAAGGAAGTACTATCTTTTTCTCTGATACACAACAATATCACAAGAGTCGGGAGAAAATCCTCCAATCATATCGAAGTAGTTACTTCTAACTCTTTTGATATGTTCATAGGAGTTACTTATAACTCTTATGAACTGATCAGAAAAATTGTTCCTAACTCTCTCGAGCTGATCAGAAAACATTTTCTTAACTCTCTCGAGCTGATCGAAGAAATTTATCTTAACTCTTGTGATCAAACCTACCCCAACCACCCCATTAAATGTCATAAGTAACTGCTTGGCTATATAAACATAATGGGTTTGAGTTTATTATTATTCGAAATTTTGCAATTGAACAAGAAAAACCAAAGGTAAACAGCCGAGTTGAACACCATTAGAGACTCTCACCTATCTATTTCCACCATGTGGCGACATAATCTAGGTAATATTTCATCACCTCTCTCCCTTTTCTCAAGCTAGGGTTATTCCTTTATTCATTAGTTTTTCTTACTTCCTTTTTCTTTAGGTTGATAATCCTCTTCCCCCCTCGTTCTTTGTCATTTCTCTCTTGACCACTCCCTTTTTTCATCAATCTTATGTTTTATTTAGAGTTGGTTCCTTGCCATGGGATGTACAACCATTCGGATGCTCTCCATATCCTTGCACTCAACCCTTTAAATATCCCAAAGCTCGCCCCGTACATGAATACCTCAATCTAGTGAGACGTAAAGGGTTTCCTCACACTCCTCTATGCTAGTTGTAGTTCCCCTGATCACTCTCCTTTTTTCGCGAAAAAAAATAAATTTAAAACCGAAGGCTTTCAAAGAAACTCTCCGAGAATGTCATAGAATTTACTACTAACTTCTCTTATATGCTCAAAAGAGTTGAAATTATCTCTTCCACATATTTTCGAAACAAATTGAAACAACTCCTATGATCATATCGTTGGAGTTACTTTTAACTCCTCTGATATGATCGAAGAAGTTCCTTGTAAGTGCTTTGAAATCCTCGATAAGATGGTAACCCCTTCTGAATACATATCAAAGGAGTTACTAACAACTTATCTGATGTTCCCGAAGGAGTTGTTACTAAATATTTTGATCTGTATTAATAAATTTTTTTTCTTATGCTCCGATTTCTCCTTTCTAAGATGGTGCCCAAGTGTTTCACCCCAAAATATCACTGAGAATTGTCTACTATTAACTTGACATTTGTGAGGAGAATCTTACCATGTCTTGATAATTTCAATAATTCTTATAATTGGCCGATCATTTAGTTGTATTTCCAAATAAAATGCTCTAATTTTATCTTCTCTACTGGTTCATACATGTCACCACGAAATAAGATGACGATGAAAGCAACAAGGGAAGATCCATTTAGTATCTCCCAGCAGACAATAGAGACAGAAAGTGTCGGTATTGTATATGATGATATGTCGAGACTTCTAGAAAAAGATGGAGAAAAATTAAAATGGGCATAATTATATTATATGTTCAACAAATCAAACTTCTCTTTGGAGGAGGAGGAACCATATGAACTCCACATGTTTAGTAACATCACAAAATCCAGATTTTTCAGGATAGAAGCACGCCCAACGATATTCCCTTGTGCAGATGTCATTTCTTCTATTTTGAAAATGCAGACATAAATAGTCGATATGTATTTAACACAAGAAAATAACCTATAACTTCATTCTAACCTGACGATTTAGCTAAGTGTTACCATATTGAAGTTGGGAACAAAATATTGGATGGTCAACTCCTCAATGAGCTAGAGCTCACATCGAAATATTTATTCCCCGTATGGTATAAAGAAAATAAGAAGTTCAAGTATCAGCCAAAGAGTCGATACCCCATGACCAATTTAATGAGACCCTAACAGTGTAGCCATGATGTGCGGGTTGTACAGGGAACTAGATGTAACTCATTTCCCCCTATCATACATGCCCCTATTTTATTTTTGTGCATATGTGGGGGTCTAATTCAACTGGGTAGACATATTGTCTGAAAATATCAAGGATGCCTTTTATGCAGTTACATAAGCACAACCAAGAATCTTTCCCAGTTTCCATATGTCTTCATATCTTCTAGACATAATGTGTACCGCTCATAGGTACCCAAACATGGGATGGAGTTGGTTTCCCACCGACGTCGCTATAAACATCTACTACAAGGTTCTTTGGGAGCACAAATACCAACCATACTATCAAATAATCTACAAACACTTCATTTCCCCATTGTATGAATTCATTTTTTGCACCTCCCCATTGTGTTTGATAGACAAGGCCATAGAAGTCATAAGAAGGACCAGGGACTAGTATTTAATGGAGCCTAGAACCAATATAAGAATATATGGTGCAATGAAACCATCCCACTTACTTCCTCTGTTTGTTCTTGACAAATTTGTGCTTCAGGAAGTGGCATACCAAATTATCATACATTGGGTGAGAGGAATGTTATACAGATCAAAGAAATAAATTTGTCCTCCACTACCTCTTTACATTGGTAACTATTTCTTTGAAAACACCAAGAAAGCCCAAACAAAAGTAAACATCTTACTTTCCTACCACTTTGGAGAGGAAATATGCAAGATACATGACCCTAAGAACATCATCAAACAACACTTAAATAGTATGAGACTCCCGTATGAGTACACTATTGAGTTCTGGGAAGAAGAGGAAGTGCATCAAAATGCCATAGCTTACGACAAAGTCATATTCAACAGGCAGGGCCAACCGAAAATAAGTATCACAGATGAAGAAGTTGCAAGAAAGGTGACCAAAAATGAGGAAAGACAAGATGAAGTTGAAATATCTTCCCCCATCTCTGTCTCAACTCATTCAGGTTTCGCAGAAGAGGAGGAAAGGGAACCAACATATAAAAAGAGAAGAGACAAATAGAAGGTACTGAAAAGGGGGAATGACACTAAAAAGAAACAAAAAATAGAAGTCAAAAAAGCAAAGGCCAGGGCAGAAAATGAAGCGAAAGAAACAATTGAAGTTGAGGAAAAAGTTGAATCCAAAGAAAAAGTTGTTGCATAAAAATAAAGTAGCTAGCTGAAGCGACAAGAGAGGAAACATAATTAGAAGAGAAAGAAAAAATGGATAAACCTGTTGAATAAGAAAGACATAAGAATAATGTAGATGATAGAGAGGGTGACACATACCCAATGGACTTGGATAAACCTAGAATGTCCATCGCAGGTACAGGAGAAGAAACAACAAGCACTGGTTTAGGCGTCAGGCCCTAGGAACTTTTTCGGTCAACCAAAATATTAGATCTACGAAGTTTTATATGCGATAGAAAAACTGGTAGAATCATGCAAGAAATAGTGAAAAAGGTTCCAAAAACATAAGGATCCCCTTTGTTAGTAGTTACTCAAATCCCTACCATGGGAGATGTTAGGGAAGATCATGTGGTAATAACTAAGGAAGGATTTTCATTTATGTATGCGACCGTATACAATATATAGAGGCTATGCCAGCCAAACGAAGAGAAAGAGGTGAGGATCAAAGAGATAGAAGAGAGGCCCCAACAATTAAATATTGATGAAAGGATTCTTCTCAACTTTAAGGCCAGTGCAGAAAAAGTGAGGAATGATTTGGAAGGTTCCATAATTGACATGTATTTTAATCTACGTCTCTTCCAAAATGTGGTTGAAAAATTTATTGATGAAAAAAACCGAATACAAATGAAGCTCACATAATACAACACTATTCGTGAAGGTATATATGAGATTGATACCTGGATAGTAGAGAATCCTGATATGCTTCTGGAGGTGTATAGACCCTCAAAATAAGCAAGAAATACATACTTATACGCATTAGATCATTTCCAGCACGCAGGGGAAAATGAAGATAAAGAAGTAACCAAGGAAATGGTGATATGTTCAAGGATTCACAAAGCTTCCCAAGAGCTGATAAGGAATGACTATCTCCCAAGATTATATTAACTTGGGAAGAATTTGGTCATAGAAGAATTGGTGAATGCAGTCCAAGACAATAGGATTCAAAGGAGACAAATAATCGAAGCAACAAACTTTGTCTCTACCAATCTCATTGACCACCATCTACTACAATCGATGAAGCTTCACACTATGATACAAGCTTACATGAAAATAATGGATAAGTATGTGAGAACCCTTTATGACATCATATCAATGATGGAAGAAACATTGGAACAACTGTCATATAGAAGAATCGAGTCACTATATAAGTAGTTGGAGGTTTGGAGAACTTATCTCTGAGGCAAAATTTCAGAGGGAAACGAAAAACAACTATTTTTATCTCGTCTGTTTCCTAACCACCTTAAAATTTTTCCTTTATGCCACTTGTCATTAGAATAGAGAATATGAACAATTTTTAATGTCCTCTTCAAGAAGAAGGCTAAAGGGAACTAGATTTTTGTATAAAATAGAGTAGAAACTTGGGAAAATGGACTATTGTCTTTTCAAGCATTGTGTAGACCCAAGAATTTTTTCGAGAACTTATACATTCTTAATGAATATTGAGAAGCCCTCAAGGCCAACATATTATAGAAGGAATTATGTGTAGAAACAGATCGAATATTTGAACTACTTCAAGTGAAGATAATTGTTGTTTCTAAGAACTGTAAGAATGTTTGTTTATTGTATACTAATTCTTTTACAATCTTTGTCATTCTGCAGTTATTTATATTTCTTTGAAAATTTCAATGCCTTGAGATTTGTGGGTTATTATAGTATACATTGTTTTGATTTAGACTAATCTGATTATATACATATGTATGCATTTGTCTCCAATCTTCCCCTTTTGTTACATCTAACTGTATAAATTTTGTGTAAGGTTTTGGTTGCATTAGAACTCACCAGTTACTCTAGTGTTCTCCTAGATAGGACATGTTACAATATATTAGTGATAGATTAGTTATCTTTACATACATGGTCTTCATCTAAATCTCTACATTTCACCTGTTAGCACTCTGTAAATTTGTCCGGCTAATGAAAAAACGACATAGGTAATTGTTTCAACCAACTTTAGGTTGGATTCTGACCCTTCCAACCAGAGAGGGATCTCTCAAACATGTTGATAGCAAAAAGATTCAGAAAATATTTGGCAATGGGCACACAGAGGTCATTTTCTTCTATAGGATAGGTTTTTTAAAAGGGTTTGTAAGACAAACAAAAAAACAGGGCCATTGGGAAATGGGGTCAACTCTTGAAATTATATGAAGATATATAAGCTATGTATTCCTGAGGGAACAAAGGAAAATAGGCACCTTGTTCAACCAAATAAGCAATATGGTATGGTAGTTGGAAAGAAAGGAAATACCAATATGACAAGAGGCATCTAACAAAGGATGAATCTCTTGGTATAGATCTAGAAGAAGGAACATGAAGGATGGCTACTGAAAACAGAGCACCAATCATGGGTGAATTCTGAACCAAAAACCAATAAACATATAACAAGTATAATCAATGTAAGAAGGAGCACCAGCAAGATGAATTCCTTATTTTACTTAAATATTATTGCTAGCAACAAAACAAATTCATGAATATGAAATACAAGAAAACATACTGAACATTAACACCATGATGAATCTTGGCTATCCAAGAAAACCTTCTCTACTTGTATTAAAATTCATAATAAATCACAAAGTTTTCTTGCTACAAAGGAAGGCCCCTCTCTAGCTAGTCAAACCGTTCATTTATATTTTTAACTGTATATATAGATAAATTGCATATGAGACCACAAAAATAGGTCATCCTTTCCAAGATTCCAAAAATAGACATTGGTTACTGAACTCCTACTTTCTAGGGACAGTTGCAAATAGAAACCGAAATACCTGGGGTCTTTCCACTAAATGCCACTTGTCTACAATATCACCAGATTCCGTGAAACATACTCTATTTAGCCAGTTATTTTATTTTATGTTTTCAATCTCTTCCTTTAATGTGTCAAGCCAGCTAGGATGATTCTCTTCAACACTTTTGATTGTTCCAAATTTAGCCTCCTTCTTTCATTGTTTTTTTCTTTTTGTTCACACCAGCTTGTGTTTTGGATTCATCCACATATCCATTAATAATCAAATCCTTCATAATAGGATTGATCATTATCTCTTCACCTAATCCTAGCTCATCAAAAAAAATTTCATGAGATTTTGTTGTTAGGATTTGTGCGGCATGCCTTCCTCTCTTTTTATTTGATAATTCTGTCATATTTTTTGAATTTCTTGATTTGATGAAAACCACTGAACTTTCTCCTTGAATCCCTTTGTTTTTTCAGGAAGCATGAACCTATTTCCCTCAAATTCACATTAATTGGATGAGCGATTTAATTTGTAGACAGTTCTCTCTAGAATAAACCATTAATTTCCCAAAATAGAGTAACTTCACCTGTGTTTGAGTAACAGTCACCATCAATTATAATCATTGGATTTTTGAAAAAAAATACATATGAAGGTAACAAAATTTCACGTTTGACTCTCAGTTTTCAATGATGCGTATCAAGTTCGTTATTTGGTGGTGCTTATTTGGCACTACGGAGACGAATGGTTCACAAGCGGGTTTCTCAAGACGATTTGACTCACCATCAAGTTTCATTGTCACATGTAGCCTTAGGATTAGACCCAATTAATTTACATTTACCACATGATTTTGGGGGTGTGAGAGGGTGGTTTTAGTCTACCTTATTTTCACCCTGAAATACACCTGAAGATGCCACGTAGCTTTGTGGAGAAACCATGGTTGAAATTTCGGGACCGCTTAGATATTTTAACCTACATGTTGTTTCAAACTCTGAAATCTCTCTGAACCGTCGATCTCAGAGGATGGTGATCTACGTCCTTTCGAGTCTAATTTTCTTAATGCCTCCACCAAATTTAATCTCTTTTTCCATTTTCAGGCACTTCCCAAATTTATCCGACTTCCAAATCAGTTTAGCACCTCGCTAAACCCTAAAATCTTGATTTCACACCAAAAATTTAAATAGTGATAACATAGGATCCAATTGGGGATGTTATCCTCCTAGTGAGGTAGCAAAGAACTTGTAGACCCTGTTCCTGATCCATTGGGATTCTCCCAAAACAAGTGTGTACCTCGCTCTAACCTATCACCAGTGTCCACTGAAAACCGAAGTCTGCACACTACTCTCACCTGGAGACTGAACGTGGGATACACCGCTAAAATATAACTGTACACATTACTGACAATCCAAAATGAAAAATGCTTGATCATCAATCTTATTCACACCTACCTACCCTAAATACTGAAATGAGCTTCTAATAAAATGAAATCATAATTCCAATGCAACCATGTAAGAATTTTATCTACTGTATGGTTTCTTTGCACATGCTTGCTCCAAAGTTTGTTTACTGATAATTCATTCAAGAATATATCTATAAATTCAAATCTCAAAAAATTAAAAAACATTGGACTGTTTACTACCTCCAACAAAACTGCAAACGGATCCTCCAAAACATGCATAAACCAACCATCATGTTTCGCCCCTTCTACTGCATTCTTGTTTTCATGTGATTTAACATGTTGATTTCCTCCAAGAGGTTGACAAATCTGCTGAGACCACTGGAAATAATAATCTTCTGAACCATAAGATATTGTTGACATGAATGAACCCCCTGGTGGCAAGCAATCCATATTCAACACTAACGTTGATTAACCATCATCTTTATTCCTAAGCTTACAACTCATCATAAGTTGTAAACTCAGATTGTTAAAACACTCCATATAACATGCCACAGGGTCATGAAACACATGAGAAAACATTTCTTCTTGATGAAAAAACATAGAAAGACAAGCTTCCTTCATAAGTGTTTGTTGTTCTTTCTCTACTTCTTCAGTTATGAGAAAATTTTCAAAACCATGATATTCAAAGGAATCAAATAAAACAACCACCTCTTTATTATCTTTCTGTATTTCTGATTGAACAGTGGCATACATCGTTTTGTTGCTTTCCTGAAGCTCTATGTCATTTGTTTGTTCACTGCTTGAAGTCTCCATAGATGCAGTTTCAAAACCCTCATCCATGTCTAAGCCACTTATAATTTGAATGACCACATCATTCATAGGGGAAGAAAAACTACTTTGAAGCACTTTGTTTTGCTAGAAATCTTATTGAATATCTTCATCAAGTTCAGGAGAAGGAAAATGACTTTTAACAACAATTCCGTGATCATCTTCCTTTGTTATCTCATGATTTATTTTCAACAATTCAAAGGAAGAAAAACATAATGGAAGGTAGTTTTCATTTGTAAGTCCACTGCTTTCTTCATATTCAACCTTATGCCTGAAGGATTTCTAATTTGAAACATTATAATTTTTTTTTTCCAGCAATTTGAAAGAAGAAAAGAACAATGGAAATGTTCTTTCACCTGATTCAGAACCTTCTTCATTTTCTTCACTGCTGTCATATTCACATCTTTCAATTTCTTTGGATTGTTGAACACACTCATTTTCAGCTTCATTTTCGACCAATGGCTGCAATTTCTTGTCAATTTGTTCCATTGAATCAATGTGAATTGGCATCATCACACCTTCCTTTGATTCAGTGATGATTTTAGAATTCTCTTTCAACAATTTAAATGAAGAAAAACACAAAGGTAGATAAATTCCTTTAGATGATTCAATACATTCTTCTTTGTAACTATGATATGTAGGCTGATTGCTGTCATTATATTTCTGAAAAGGAACATTTTCTGATAGATAATATGCAATTGGTTGTTCTAGGAAGTCAACATCATCATCGTCATTATATTCATCATATATAGAAAAATCAGGAACATCTACAATGGCATATAACAAGGAAAATCTTGGAACATCAACATGTTGTTCAATCAACTGATTTGCAAATTCATCTTCTTGACTCTCCACTAATGAATACATAAAACAATCAGCCTCATGCTTATCATAGGATGAATATGAAGCTAAATTAGTGCTTTCCCTTCCAATAAGAGGAATATAATCCTTTGCAAAACTATTAGCATTCAACACTTCAAGAGGGAATACGATATCATTAACTCTCTGCTCAAGATTTAAATTAACTATTTTCTGTTCATATTCATTGTCATGTTTTTTAACATCCAACTCCTCATTTTGAATCTGTTTACATGCTTGGATATTATGTTAAATCTCTTGAGCATCATTAAACATTTTTTGTAAGGATTTAGGTCTTCTTTCCATCTGAAAGAAAGACAAATCTGGATGAAGAGTTGTTGTATAATGGAGCATGGCAACAACTTCAGTGGGCTAAATTTCTTTGGAAAAATTGTAATAAATATTGGAAAAACTTCTACTGAATATAGAAATAGTTTCATTGCTCTGCCTTCTCAAGGCATAGAACTCTGTAAGCTGTAGATACAAAGATTTCTTCTTGCCCCAAAACTTCAAAAACACATTCTTCAGTTTCTCCCATGAGCTAATTGTCTCTGGCTGCAAATGTTTAAACCATTGTTTTGTATCCCCTTTCAAGGATTGAAAGAAGTCTCTCATAAAAACCTCATCATGATCAATCTCAAACAAATCTATAAAATGTTCAAAATCTTGGATGTGTTTTTTAGCTGTGATGGCATCAGATTCTCCATCAAACATAAGTAGGTACTTAGAGTGCTTTGGAGGGAAATTATGAAGAGTATGAGGTAATTTTAAAGGACTGTATCTATGCTAAACCTTGGAGGTTGTTGGATCAAGTATAAGAGGTGCAACGTCACCCTTGGTTTCATGAGGCTTATCAACTTGGCTATGGTTATCACATGGCTCAGATGGGATATTTTGATCAAAATCAGTGATAAACTGAGGAGATATATGTATAACTTTAAGAGGAGGATATACAATGGCAATATTCTCATGATCATCATTTGAATGCAATAATTAAAGAAAAATTCGTTTAGCATGTTCAATAAAGGACAAAAGGTAATTAATAATAATAAATATTATGTCTTGGAAAAAACTCAACTTTAGGTACTTGTTTTCTCTCATGATGTCCTTTCATACCTCTGTCAAGGGATTTCATCTTCCAATGGAGTCTCTAAATCTCATTTTAAGCTCGAGTGAAGTCTTTAATAAAATCTTCAGGCTGCTGAGTCTTTGGACAATGGATTCACCATGAAAATTTTGAATTCTAAATTCTTGAAAATGGAGTCTCAAGGTGAATGATGTACAACCTTTCTGTGTCTGAATAATTTTCACTATCGGTACTCAGATATGAACTTTGTCATTTCTTCTAGGGAATATTTCACCTTCGTTCCCTAGCAACGACACCAGAACATTAGCACTCTGTAAATTTTTTCGACTGATAAACAAACAAAAGAACCAACTTTAGGTTGGATCATGACCCTTCCAACCAGAGAGGGCTCTCTCAAACATGTTGAGACCAAAAAGATTCAAAAAATATTTGGAAATGGGAACACAAAGGTCAGATTATGCTATAGGATAGGTTTTTTAAAAGGGTTGGTAGGACAAACCAAAGAACAAGGTGATTGGGCAATGGGGTCAACTCCTAAAATTATATGAAGATCTACAAGCTATGTAATCCTAAGGGAACAGAGGAAAAATAGACACCGTGTTCAACCAAATAAGAAATATGATATGGTAGTTGGAAAGAAAGGAAAGACCACTATGAAAATAGGCATCTAACATAGGACAAATCTCTTGGTATAGCTCTAGAAGAAGGAACATGAAGGCTGGTTACTGAAAACAGAGAACCAATCATGGGTGAATTCTAAACCAGAAACCAATAAACATATAACAAGTCTAATCATTGTAAGAAGGAGCACCAGAAAGATGAATTTCTTCTCTTACTTAAAGATTATTACTAGAAGCAAAACACATTCATGAATATGAAATACAAGAAAACATATTGAACATTAACACCATGATGAATCTCAACTATCCAAGAAAACCTTCTCTGCTTGTATTAAAATTCATAAGAAATCACAAAGTTTTCCTGCTACAAAGGCAGACCCCTCTCTAGCCAGTCGAACCATTCATTTATCTTTTTAACAGAATATATAGATAAATTACATATGAGACTGAAAAAATAGATCATCCTTTCCAAGATTCCCAAAATAGACATCGGTTATAGAGGGAGTAACTTATCAAAATCGAACTCCTACTTTCTAGGGACAATT
>JASDQU010224202.1:0-13161 GCA_032191745.1 Picea mariana | reverse complement strand
CCCATAATGATAATAGTGGAGGCCATTTAATGTAAGGTGGACTGGGTCCACTATATTATTAAATAAGGCCCACTATGGTAGTTATATATAATAAATGGGTAGTTAGATATAATAAATGTAAGAGGAATTCTTAGAAGGTTAACATAGAAATAGAAATAGGGAGAGCATTAACATATACCTCAATTTGCAACTCCTAGGTAAGTTTAGCTTTGGGTTGGAATTTGTTCAGGATAGTGGTAAACCATTGATTGAAGTCTTTAACCTTCTCTTTTGGACTCATGGTGGTATCAAAGAGTTCATCCATCAAAGCTCCTGTGGTAGTTTCTTCTACAAATTTGTCTAAGAAATATTTTTGAAACTTCGTCCAACTATTTATGGACCCTACATGCATGTTAAAATACCAAGTCAAGGTTGAATTCTCAAAGGTATATGGAAAAAGTTTGTATACTACGTCCTCATGTTGTACGCTCACTAGTCTTATCGCTAGTATGAACTTTTTAATATGGTCTTCAGGAAATTCGGAGGTTTCAGGGTCAATCTTGGGAAGTAGTTTTTATGGATGTCGGGGGAGGTTATGTACCCATCCTAGGATTTCCAGAGCATCTCTGGCCAACCAAGGTTGATTATTTGGAGTTGGATTTACCCTCTCTTCGTTATTATTATTATTATCCTCCATGTCATTTAATTATGAAATTAAGTGATCCGAGTTAAACCCTTCTTCGTCAGATTCAAAATCGTTTGGTTCAGAGTAGTTACTAGATGATGTTTTGGGGATTAGGTTAAAGGGTTGTTCGATATCAATGAGGGAAAAATCTATTAGGTCTTCTAATGTGCGAACAAAACCTGGTCGGGGGTATCGAACACTAGTATTCTTACTTCTTTTCTATGAGGAAGTAATGGGGCTAAGGGAAACAATCCAATTTTCTGAGCATAAGCTCTTGTGATTCTTCTGAATTGGTTCAACTCCTCGTGAGGAAGAGCATAAGGTATTTCAGGGAATAGGTTTTCTTCCTCGTGCTGGGCGAGTTACTCATTTTGGGAGTACTCTCTGTATGTGGGCTATCTTGAGACTGAATAGCCATGCATGTGGGATGTTTTGAATCTATAGGCTATGTGAGATACTATATCAACAATGTTGTTAGCCATTCATTCATCTTTTGTCCTTCTAGCACCAATTATGTTGAGGGGGCCTAGATCCCTTTAACTCAACAACATGAACCAAAACTGCCTTAGAGGCCCAATTAGACTCTGCAATGTTTTATGGTGGAATGGTTCTCCAGGTATTTCGATCTAGCTGATTTATCGATGTGTTTTACATGGTGATTGACAGGATATCTTCCTATGAAAATTCCTCCTTCAGTTTAAATTTTCACTTTTTTGTCTTTTCTTTTATTAGATGAGTCTGATAAAATGATGTGTGTTGGTATAAACCAACTAGTTGGAGGGATTATTAACTATTTAAGAAGGTTGAGCTTCGGATAAACCTCATGCTCAAGCAGGAAAAAAAAGATATTCACACCTGTTACAAGCCTAGTACTAATACCTTAACTTGTTGGTATTTCAATTATTGACTAAGATACAATTATCGTAAGAAAAATATGCATGTAATAATATGATGGAAATAAAATAGTTTCCTTGGTTCTAACATTAATCACACATTAACACAACGATTTTCTTTCCATCATTAGGAACAATAACTACAAAAAAATATTGAAACAGATAACTTATCCATAGATTCAGAAATCTTACTCGTTACAACATCAATTACTGAAATAAAATTGGAAGTAATTCCTCCTCAATCCAATCACATAATGCTTTTGACGAAAAATAGAATTTTGTCTCTGACCCTAAAAAATACGTCTCAATTAAGGTAGTTCATAAATATTTCTTTACAATTCCAAAAATGAGGGTCTTTCCAAAAACCATCGACCCTTGCTAAAAGGTCAATCCCTTTATTCATAAAGAATCACTAACTAAAAATAGTTTCTACAAGTTTAAGTTAAGTAAAAAAAAATTTGCCACATGGTGCTTGATCTCTTTGTTATCTAAGAATCATCTCATGGTTATACTAGAGTGAATGACTCTTCTCATATTCCAACCACTTGATGAAAATATCCCCACATGTGTTGGCATACAGGAACCTGTGATGGTCCATCGGGGCTGAAATAATTTCTTCCACTTATACTACATGTTCTCTGTATTTGACTATTTTTTCACTCAATTGCTGCATAACTGCACGATCCTTGATCGAATGTTCCATAAAGTGTTGTATTTGACCCAATGCCATGCTTTCCACCCATGCGATCTCCGTTTTCCATGTCGAGTCTTGTTCTCCATGTCGCTTAACTATGTCATGCAGGTCGATAAAGTCTTCGAGTGAGACAAATTCTGGGAGGTCGATGCCTTTTATCTCCTAATTAATATTTTCCCATCCTTTTTTGAGCTCGGCCCACTTCATTTGTATCTCCTACTGAGTTTCCTGTGCCATATTTACCTAGTATTCGACTTCTTTTATGATCCAAGCGATGTTGTTATCCCTTAGCACTCGAATACCGTGCTCTTTGGTGTCTTGACCCTTTTTCTCTACGATGATGCAATCAATTCTTTCTACAGTTTGGTATTCTTTTTGATACCACCTTTCCATGTCCTTGTAGGTTTCTAGTGCCATAAGAGTATCTTCTTGGAAATCGACTATGCCTGTAGTGAAAAGATGTCGTTCGTCTGTGAACTTTGCATACGCATCCTAGAACTCACTCCTCAGAAACATCGTGGCCTGCGTTGAATCTTGATAATATTTCTCCAAATGGCGCAAATGTTCCAACTCCTTTAGCACAACGACCAACTCCTTTTCATCTCTCCTTGCTTGATCCAACGTGGCATCCGTTATAGCCATCCTTGCGCCGATGAGCTCATACATCTTTGCCTGTTTTGTACTAAGCATCTTCTCTTCTGTGGTGATGAGAATTGAGCTATCCAGCATGAGTCTTATTTTCTTGGTGGTCCTCTTCATGATATCTTTCCTCTTCCTGTCATAAACGATCACCTTTATATTATCAACCTCATAAACAGGCTCCGAGATTTGTTTTTCTCCCCAATTTAGAGTGTTTCCCAGGCTCCCTGTTGTGTGTATCTATTCTAGGATTGGTTCCTAGACTTGTTTCATATGCTCTGATGGCTCCACCTCTATTTGTTGTTCATCGACTGGTGAGGTATCGACAAAAATTGAAGAACCAAGGATAGGTTCAATACTTACTTGGTAATCGATTGTCGAGGTTTCAATCTCTTGTTGTTGAACCTCCTCTTTTTGACCACCTGATCCTATCTCATCTGTCGAGCTGTCTTTTGGGGTATCCTATAAGTCAAGAAACTCCGTGTCTAAGAAAATTTCAACCTCATGGTCGCTCTGCGGAAGTTTTTTATTTGGAGCATCGGGACTTGGGGCATATGCTTTCTCAGGTTCCTTCTCCTCCATAATCAGTACCGGGGTTACCAGGGAGACCTACGAACTCTCCTCGTTGTCATAGATGGTTATTAGATCAAACAAGGGGTTTGGTACACCTATTTCACCTGACATCCTTGAAGCCTCAGGTTGGGTTGGAATGGTCCCCGATGATTTGATCCATGGTGATGGAACTCTAGGGTTTTCTAGACTGATGAATTCTTCCATTTGTATTGACTCTAAGCCACTTGGATCTCCTCTAATTGTGATTGGGTTGTCCGAGGGTATCCTCATAATTTCTACGAGTTCACGAACGTTCTCTAACTAGTCAATGACTCTTTGTGCTCCTTTTAGTAAACCTCTCTTTTGTGCCTATGTGGTATCTGCTGCTCTGATTTATTCTCTAACTCTGAGATCCTCTTGAGTCGACTACTCTATTGTCTCCACCTACTCATCCATGCTCATATCCTTGAGCTTGATCATGTTTAGGTTGGATTTCATTTGTACTACCTCCTCCCATTCCTAAGCACATTCTGTAGAAATCTCATCCTTAAACTTGTCATACGCGTATGGCCATCATGACGATACTTGTGAAGCATGTTGGAGGAATAGGCCTTTCAGATCATTCTTGTGAAACCGGCCTGTCAGGAACCTGAATTCAAGTTGATCCAACCCTTCGTTTTTGGCTTGAGAAGTGTCATTCACTAGATAAAACCCCACATGGAAGACATAGGGTATGAAAGCCGGTTTCTTTTCCTTAACTAGTGTGGTGTTGTATCCCTGCAGGATAGTCTGATAACATATTTCTCCCATAATGATACGGTTTGGGATGTGAGAAGGGAGTAAATGCGGTGCTCCGGTGGCCCCGAACACCATGATATAAGTTGTGTGATCGTCTAGATACCAGTGGCCTACCTTCAATATCATTTTCTTGGATGCTGCAGACACCCTTGGGCATTCCTTTTTAAACAAAATGAAATAAACATGGGCGATGAATTCATCGCAAATAAGGGAATAATATTTTTTGTACTTGTTCTCCCATAATATGCTAGAGTAGACATGAACACGAAGTTCTACAATGTGCCAGCTTAAATTCATACCAACGAAGACATTTCTCATGCAGATTACATCGAGTATGTACAAGGCCATGTGAAACGCGAGAGCTTCTCCTTCTTTTGACGTTTGATCTTGCAATACACTAGTTATCAATTGATTGGATATGATTTCTCCCCAATTGAAACTACTCCCCAAGATAGCCAAAGTGTACGCTAAGGGCATCCATTCTTTTGAGAACTTGGAGAAGTCCTTTTCTCCATACAATCAGTAGATTAGAGCCTTCAAGTAGATTTATGGCTCCCTCAGGTTCGATGTCCCATAGCATCCATTGCTCTAGTTTGTAAATTTCTTTTCCTCCTTCCACCATGAGGCCATCAACTGGATGGTGTCATGGAATTCATAGAACTTAACCACAAAGTCTATGTTCAACCACTCGTCTGGGTTTCTAACCTTGTAATACTTCTGAACTTCTGTCGGGATAAAAACTCCAACACACCCACCATTATCATCCTTGATCAAGCATTTTTGTGTGTCTGTGTGATCAATCAACGAACTCAGGGTCTCAATACATGGGAAAACTGGAGTTCAGTAGGATACCATGTGCAAGCACGGCTATTGAATGTTTGGGAAAACTTGTTCATCTAGCGCCCTTACATCTGGGTCGTTATGTGGGATAAAATATGGGTAATCCTCCCAGTTTATTCTATTGAATAGATATCCCCACTGTGGGAGAATTATTTTGGATCCAGTGGTTGCCTTCATATTGCCGAAGACCAAGGGTTGAATGAAAGCTTTCTTTGTCAAGGTACTAATGATTGGCTCCACCCTAGGAGTGTATTCCAACTACCTCGCAATACTAGGAGAATAACCCTCACCAATTTCCTCCTCCTTTAGCTTGGGTGCCCTTGGCGAGCGTCTAGTCATTGGCTTTCTTGGAGGAATTTTCCTTGCAACTAGAACATAGTTAGACATTGTGTAAAATATCAAAGTAATATATATAACAAATTACAACCACCGAATTGATAAAATTTAACACATACCTTTGCTACTTGTTTAACATGGTTTTGATGGTCTCAGAATCAATGTGGTCTTGAGACACTCGCTTTTCATCTTTGGATGGCTCTGGAAATGGAAACTTATGCACATAATAGCAGTGTTTGAAGCTATTTTCGTGATTTAAAGAGAGATGAACTTACCTTGTCACATAAACTATTCAATTCAGGATATGAGTGCGGTTCTACAAAATCTGCCGATAGATCTTCATTATGTTTAAAATTAAATTCGATCATAGGTCGATGGAGCGGGCATGGGCTATAATGTGGCCTATCGATTATTTCAAATTCCTATTGTTCAATCGGTGCATGGGGTAACAATGTATGTGGGGAAAAACATTAATTGACCTATTAAATGACATAATCTGATCGTATCTCGTGATGAAAACGTCCCATCATTTTGCTAACCTAGCTGGTGGATTGGGGGTCAGTGATTCTATTTAAACGTCATCCGTTGATATCTTCTAGAAAGAGCTCTGATGCTGATCCATATTTTTGTACAGATATGACATGACAAAGATGACTCGAAGGTGTGACTAGGAAACATGAAACCTTAAGATTACTCGGGACGAAACTAGACCGTACAAAACCCCTATGCGACAAAGACACATGGCACTTGAGACTGTCATCTTAGTTTAATCGTGTTATTCAAAATCAAGGAATTTTCCTTATCTAATCATTCTAACAAGAGATCCTACCCTACTGATGCTGAAAAGTATCAAGGATCAAAGATCGATGATAAGCGTACCCAAGTGCTCCTGGATTAACTGTCTCAAAAAATTTCCGATGTTGAAAGTTCATCAGAAATCGACGATCGTTGATGTGTCAATGTGAGAGTTTTCAGTGATATCACTCTTAGAGATTTCTCCGAACCCAAACAAGCACATTCATCATCAGTTGTCGGGGGTTTTTCATGGCTCTTGTCAATGTTTATCCCTCTTCATATTTCGCCGACACTGATGGGGATAGACTATCTCCTGAACCTTTGTGGCAAATAACTACGCAAACTTACTCCACCTTCTACTGATGTCAGTGGTGCATCGACGATCGACGATTAGTGCTACTATGTGGCTATTTTACCTGCCTGGATTTTACCGACGTCGAACACAAGCACGTTAGTCACAATGTCAGCTATAGATTTTTAGTTATAATTCCAAGTTCTTTTAGACTCAAGTTTTCATTTAATAAGTTCAAACAAATTCGATTTGATCGATAAGAATCATGAAAAAAAAAATCATCCCTCCATAGTGAACTTAATTCGGACAATAAAACAAAAGGAAACAAGTGGTACCCAAAAATGACAGAATTTCATAAAGCTTTTAGGGTGTGTTGAGCGCTCAAAAATATCAAAGGAAAATAAAATAAAGTTTTCGATGCACTTAATAGAAGAGTGCAACTCATGCATGCTACAACTGTTAGTATGCATCAGTCAAACTTGAAGAGCAAAATTTTAGATGTTGTTGTTATAGATCAGCATTACCTACAGGTAAACGAAAGATTACAACAAGGAGATGCACAAAAAAAAATGAAAGAGTATGAGATGAAGGAAGATGGATTACTTATGCATAAAAATAGAATTTATGTTCCTAGTTCCAAAGAACTTAGGAATATGGTACTAAAAGAAATGCACAATGTTCCATATGTCGGACATCCTCGTTACCAGAAAATGATTACAAGAGTAAGAAGCCAATTCTTTTGGTTAGGAATGAAAAAGGATGTTGTTGATTACATCACTAGATGTATGGAATGTTAGAAAGTTAAGGCTAAGGATAGACACCCAATGGGTTTGCTACAACCATTACCAAATCCAAAGAAGAAATGGGAAGTGATAACCATTGAATTTATAACTAAATTTCCTAGGAAAACAAGACAACATTATTCAATCATGGTAGTGGTTGACAAATTGACAAAGGATGCTCATTTTGTTCCGTAAAAGCAACACATACAACAACTAATATTGCATAAATTTACATGAGGGAGATTGCTAGGTTTCATAGGATACCTAGGACAATTGTCTTGGATAGAGACACAAGTTTACTTCAAATTTCTGGAAGGGATTATTTAAAGGATTTGGTACAAATCTGAACTTTAGCATAGCTTACCATCCACATTCACATGGGCAGACAAAGAGAGTCAACTGAGTAATTGAAGACATGTTGAGAATATATGTGATGGATAAGCCATCTAAGTGGGAAGATTACTTTCACTTGGTTGAGTTTTCCTATAATAATGGGTATCGAGATTCATTGAAAATGATCCCATTTGAATCTTTGTACAGTAAGAAATGCAATACTCTAGTGAGTTGGGACAACCCATTGGATAGAGTAGTACTTGGGCCAGACTTGCTTAAGGAAATGAAAGACCAGATGGTTAAGATTAAGCATAATTTAAAGGAATATTAGGATAGACATAAATTTCATGCATATAAGAATAGGAACAAAAGATAATTTAAAGTGGGGGAGCATGTGATTTTGAAAGTAAATCCCAAGAAGAGCTCTTTGAAGTTGGGTAGTTGTACAAAGCTGGAAGCCAAATTCTATGGTCCATTTGAGATATTGGACAGAATAGGGCCAGTTGCATACATGCTTGCATTGCCTGCTTCCATGAATGTACATAATGTATTTCATGTCTCTTTGCTAAACAAATATGTACATGATCCTAACCATTTTATTGATTGGTATCTAATTCAGGTAGAGACAGAGGAGAATTTCAGGTCTAGCCAGTGTGAATATTGGACAAAAAAGTCAAAATTCCTTGGAACCGAGTTATAGAGCTGGTAAAAGTTCAATGGACCTGCTACGGTCCTGAAGATGCTACCTGGGCGAATGAAGATGCCATGCGGGTGGAGTACCCGCAACTATTTGAATAAATTTTTAGATTTTTATCTCTGTTTTGTATATGCACTGAGGATAGTTCCAAAATAAGGGGGATGAGATGTAACACCCCAGGTATTGAGCCCCATATTAAATAAGTTATTTGTTAATTCCTGAGAGGCCACTGTGCCCAAAAATTAAAAGAGGCCATTGTTGCTGAGAAATTTAATTTTTTGATCATTTTTAATAATAACTACATCGTTGGCTGCTAGATGAACAAGGATTATAGTTATAGGGGGATATGATTCCACAAGAGAGGGGGCTTGAGGGGATGAGAATTTACTTTATATTTTTAAATCACTCACTTTTTCTAATGGAGGAAATCAATTACGTAAACTTCTTGGGGGAAGGCCAAGAGGTTCTTGATCCCCACGAATTACATAAACCCATCCCTGGTCTGTTGGGGGGGTTCTCATGTTCACTGATTCTCACATTCTTCATTTCGTCGTTGGTTCTCTTCTCACTCCCATCCTCGCTCTCATTTTTTTGTTGGTTTCTCCACCTATTATTGCATTCATTCACGTACTTTTTCACTGTTCACACCTCTCATGGAGACTTCACTCCATTCACTCTCTCATCGCACTCATCTTCCTCATTCATGTTTGGATTGGGAAGCGGAAACAAACTGTTGAAGAACAACCATGGTTTTGTTGGATGTAGAGACTTTTGGTGTAATATGACCATGAATCAAGACCTGCATGTCTGAGATGCATGGTCCGTGTCCATATTTTCTCATAGATGCGAGTCTTGAGAGTCCCAACATGGAGATTTTGGACCAACTACATTGGATCCCTAGAAGGAGAAGGACTTCCCGAGGGACTACATGGTGGATAAGGGTGGGGGTCCGTTATCTTGGGTTGTGCAGGATGGGTAGAAGAGAGCTGGGAACTTGGATTGTTGTGGGTGTTGGGAAGCCTATGAGAGCTTGAGTGTTGACTGCTTTGGGAAGTCGAGTAACACTCTATAACCTTCCTTATGGATTCATAGCCCTAGCTCAGAGGTGACATTGTTGTTGAGACTTGGAACAACATTGTCCATGGTTGGGTGGAACGTCCTTGGTCTATAGCCAGTCGATGGTTTTCTTTTATTTCTTCTACTGTGTATTTATTTATCATTGAATTCGATGTATTTAGAGTATTCATGCTTGTTAATTATGGTTGTTCATGTCGTATGCTTCATTGTTTTTATGTTTAACATGAATATTGATCAATGCATCTGAACATTTCATGCATCCTTGCTATCTAAGGTTTGAGTAGGGTTCGAATTAGTCCAAAGAAGGGACTTGTGGTTAGCGTGTCCGGCCTATGAGTGGATGGGTACATTACATTTCTTCATATATAATTCTCTAATACCAATCTGGGTACTCCTCGTTAGCGTGCTTGAATTTTTTCATATATAATTCTCCATCCTCCATTTTTTATATATAAGTACACTACACTTGCTCAAAGACATTGGTCAAACATCCCCCTTGCTATTTACAAATTATCTCTTTGTTGATTGACATAAATGATGATTTAAAGGAATACACTTGTTTTTCCTTTATAGACCATTTTTTTCAAATATTTTGGATTGCTCCCCTACAATCGATCACCTAAATAAGGGGATGATAGATATCTCTTTTTACTAAGCCTTACAAATAAAATTATGATAAATTATTCTTATTATAATAATTAGAAAATAATCATGTAAGGAATAATATTATCCATTTAGAAATTAATAATAATAATATGCTATAAATTTAGTATTTTTCTTTATACATCTTTCTTAAAATCACTCTTCTTACAAAAGAAAAGTATAAGTCTTGGAAAATCATCAGTGCACCAGGGTGGGTGCATGAATATGGTTCCATAATGCATTCTCGTTATTTTTTTTAGGAATGCACATGCATTTTTTTTTAAATAACCTTCCCCCACTAAAGAAGCACAAATGTTAGTCAATCATGGATTATAAGAGTCCAAATGTATATTTTATGTTTCTTATCATACATGCAACATAAACACATGTGTTATTGACTACAAGTGCATAAAAAAAGTGACTCCTTTCTTATACATTTCTCACCAACTGTGGTGATTTATTCTCCACCAACATGAGTGCATTTCATCATCTAGGCCAAAATCACCGAGGAAAAACAAGGTTCGGACATCAACACCATTAGCACTTAGAATTTTGTTGAGAGAATATCTCATTCCAAGTATATTTTATTTTAGATGTCATTTTTTGTAATTTTTAAATTTTAGAATTTATGTATTTGTTTAGAAAATTTTGTTATTATTTAATTGTTGTTGTTATTTCATCACCATGGAGAAAAACATCGATGAAAAAAAACTAAATCCCCACAAGACCCATATAATGAAATTAATAAATTTCTAAATGACCTTGAAAAGCTAATTGGGGAGCTTAGGAACACAAGAGAGCCATCATGTATTTCATTGGACACTTCACTTGACACCATCATTTCTTCAATAGTCCATGCCCATGGAAAATTATCTAATATATCCTAATATAGGGACAAGGTGAGAGAGTAGTAATCAATTGTGATTAGTAATGAAGACGTCAAAAGATTAAATATAATAAAATATTGTATTGTTCCATTTTTTATTGACCTTGGAACCAAATAATTGTCTGATCTGAGAAAGAGGCATCTTAGCATGTACTGGTGCATATTGTTGACATGGAGAGAAAATTAGATGGATCAATGGTTTATGTTATTTGATCAATATCCTTGCAATAATGGGAATTCCCTTTGTATTTTCTTGGGAAATTATGGGTCATGTTCATCTTGGGTCTCCATGTAAATTATTTTGGCATTGGACAATTATACGAGATTGGCCTTGGCTTTTCTCAAGAGTGACCAACCACCAAAAATAACCCATTGAAAGGGCCACTTTCTCTAGGTTATTTCCTATTCCACCCCCCCCACCCCCTCCACAAGACACCTCATCTTGGATATGGGATTGGGGCTACTAGTATTTTTATTTCATCCTCAACATGTAATCTATTTTAGCATAGTGCATTTCTGGAAACTTCTCATTGAGATTCATCATCTATGGATGTTAGAACAGTAGATGTAGGTCCTTTAGTCTAGGATAGCCATTTTGGTTCTACAATATTTGTTCCACATAAATGCTCTTATTGTGGGAATACTTTTCATGGCCTGAAGGTGGATCCTATTCAAAATACTTTCCTGCACCAAGTTGATACAACATATTTTTACATTTTCATTGTTTATGTATTTAGTTTTTCATTTGAAAAATATATGATAAACATAACTTTAAAGTATTTGTAATTTTCTTTTATTTTTTTGGCATGTACAGATCTTGTGGGATGACACACATCCCTTGATGTGGTAGGGAACCTCTTCTCCTAGACTTTATGCACTAGTTGTTGTAGCATGTTCCATTGGGGTCCTCACACACACATATTTCCAATGTTTCATTGTTGCGAAAATCAATTATATGCTTCATATGGCATGGACTTGTCTATTATTTTTGTACATACAAAGTATTCAAAGATGATTATTTTTGTATGTATTGTTGATAATGCACCCTAAAATGTGATTATAATGATTTTGAATTGAATTGATGATGATCTCCTTATTGAGTTTCAAACATTTATTTGTGATAATTTTCACAACTCAGTTTTAAAATGAAAAACACCTTATTGACTTGAAAGAGTTTCATGCAATTATGTCCTTATACAATTCAATGATGAAAGGAACTCTTGATTCAAAAAAAATTTATTCATGAAGGATTAACATTTTTCCACTTACTGTGCTTGCTCATTTACCAAATTAAACGTTTCAAAAAAATAGACACAAAACATCATAATCATGCACAATTTCACGTAAGTAAAAGTCTCCTTAGACCTCCCTATTCAGATTTAAGGATATTTCTAGGATAAGGACCAAAATAATTTGATTTTATTGCAATATTATTCTTTCTATCAAAATTGTGTGCCCAATTACATTGAGAATCCTTCAATGATCTACATCAAATTTCCCAAATTCATAGTAACATCCACATTTGATTAAATCAAAACAATATTAACCAATGGAATTTATATCATTGCAAATTTATCTTTCAAGGTCCTAATTCCCTTCCTTTAAAAAATATTCAATCACTTTTTACAAAGTTCTCAAGAACCTTTTACAAAAGATTGTTTCAATCACCCTTTATAATAAATTACATAGATTTTGCTTCAAAATTACATAGATATTGTTTCAATAACCCTTTATATTGCTTCGAAGTATAGTCGTAACCATCATCCATTCAAGAAAGGATGGCATAAATATTCCCATTATTGGCTAAGCTATTGGGGAATGATGGAAGACACCATTTTGTAGAATAAGGATACTATTAAAAATATCATCAAATCAAAATTTAAGGAGAAAATGTGGTGTGATAATGAGTTAGATGAAAAAATAAAATTAAGGTATTATAAGGATGTAATCAACCCTAATCTTGAATATCAAAATTATCTCTTTGTTTTGACAAGTGTAAAGAAAAAAAATAAGTATTACTAAGATAAGAACAAATTCTCATGATCTCCATAGTGAAATTGGACGTTGGTCAATTCCTAAAATGCCATGGGATGAAAGAGTGTGTCACCTTTGTGACACTAAGAAGGTTGAATATGAAAAACACTTTCTCTTAGATTGTACATCCTATACCTATATTATATCTCAATTTCAAAATATTTGTCACACTACCAACCTTCCTAACCTTTTAACTCAAAAAAACTA
>JASDQU010224201.1:0-17580 GCA_032191745.1 Picea mariana | reverse complement strand
TGGAAGGCAAGGGGGGTCCGAAATTCAATACGGGCCGTCGATCTGGGCGAGCAAATCTGGACCGCCCGGTCTTGTTTGCTGCTTACCACGGGCGCATTATCGCCCGAAACTTTGGACAAGTGGGTTTTACCCCTTTTTTTGTGTTCTACCCCCTTATACAAGAAATATCGCTAACACATTGCAAGATAATTTATCCAACTGAAAGACTTTTTGAGAATTGTTGTGAGGGGTATGCATCATATATTCAAGATTTAGCAAGTGATTCCTCTAGCAGTGATGATGAAGGGGATGATTGTAGAGAGAAGGAATTAGATGATGAGTTTCATAATGATTTTTCTAAATTTGAAGAACAAATGCATCATTCATGTCAAAATCTAGGTCCCCAAGAGAAAGATCAATATGGACGATCCATCATTTCCCTTTCTCCTCCTTTTCTAGATTCTTTAAGTTAAGAGGTCATCTTAGGTTCAGATTTATTTCATCATGAGAATAGTGTTTCATCTTGTCATGAACGAATTCAGAATTCATAGCTTACCAGTTGTTGATGTAATCCCTCCTACTGTTAATGAACCAGTGTGTCATGATTTGCCAAGTTTTGATGACTATGAGGATGTTTTCACTGAACAACCAACTGTCCCAGCTATTGTACTAATCCCCTCAGCCATTAATAGTCAAATGGTCATTGATTCACCTTTGTATGATGATTATTAAGATGATTTTCATGAGCAGTCTGTTGAAGACCTTATATTAGAGAAGTACCCTTCGCATCAAAGCAACAATAGCTTGTTTCAACCCTCATGTCATATTTTTGTTGCTGAAAAAGAAGAAAAAAATGATAATCTAATTTTAGAGGGTGAAAAACTAAGAAATTGGGACCATAAGACAAGCTATGATGAATATCCTTCACAATCAAAAGATAAGATAGAAAAATGTAGTTTCTCAAGCACTTCTAATTGTGATGGACTGCCCTATCAACCCCCTATTCCTCTTGAAGACACAAGATCAGTTTCATCAAGCAACCAAGATCAAATGCCATGTGATCAGATGAAAAAGGTTGAAATTAAAGAAAGACAAGCATCACTAATCCTTTTTCCTAATACACTTCATGACCAGGAGTGGACCAAGGCCATATGCATTGAGGATGAATCAGAAAATCAGTAAGCCATACAACAACCAAGAACAGTGGAGGAAGGACCTAATGCAATACTTTTCCTTTTTACACAAAGCAATGTCGTAGGGGCAAGTATTGATGATGTTTTTCAAGATCCATTTGCAGCCTGTCTACAAGCAGAAAGTGGGCCTACACTCATTGATTTCTTCAATGGAAAGTGTATTGCCAAATGTTTCTTTGGTGTGCCTTCAAGTAAGAATTATCTCTGGTGCTTAAGGAAGCACATTTCAAAGCTTCAAACAATTGAAAAAATGATGAAATGGCTTCATTGGTTGTTTCATGTAATTTGAATGCTTCATTTTCCTAATAATTAGAGTAGGTGTGTGCAATAAGCTTGCTGAACAAGCATCATTTTCATCATTTTTGTCAGTTTCAATTTTCATTTGCATTTAGTTTCAGTTGAAGTTCACATATCAAAGCAGATTGCAGAGGTTAAAGGTTGGGAGAAGCCCTAGGATAAGGCACTGAAACTACAATATTTCTTAAAGCCTCACAGGGAGGACTCTATCCCCCATGGAGCCTATGTTAGCACAAGATTGGTTTATGCATCAACGTTGCATAAATCCTTCATTATTCATTTTGGCAAATGAATACAATTGTTATGGGATATTTTATTTGTTTTGGGGAAAATTGAAATTATATTGGGTTATGCCCAATCTCCAAGTTCAAGCATCAAAATCACTCATGGATTTGCGATACCCAATCGCATGCATACACATAGGTGGGTGCTACCTAAATTCGCTACCTAAATTTTGGCAGAAAACGAATTGTGCAGAGTTATTTTACCAGTTTTGAGTCACTAACTTAAAACTTGGATTGTGAACAATTAAGAAGGCATTTTTGAAAACTGGAGGAGGTTTTTGTTCATAACATTCTAAATAACAAAAACCTCTCTCAGTTTTTCAAAATGTATTATGGTTTCATAGATATTAGACATATAAGTAGAGCTACCGAATCTGCACAACGGCGCTACCGAATTTCCTATACCGGTCACGGTTTTGATATTTGTCTTGTTGGGAGGTTGCCACCTGTCAAGGAGGATTCAAATGGCTTCTAAAGGATCAGTTAGATTTCAAGGGAAACCTATACCTAGGATTTAGCTCCATCAAAGGCCTCATGCAATGACGTGGAAACAATTTATTAATGACTTCCAACAAATTCCTGAAAATTAACAGTTTGTTGGATTTTTGTCTCTTTGATTGTTGCCACGTATCTCCAAGGCTTAGAATCCAATGGAGGAGATGGGATTCGACCTCCTAAGGTTATTTGGATGTTATTTTCTATTTAAGGAAGGAGAGATCTCTTAGAGAAGGAGGATTCATGAGCCAAGAGAGGCTAGAGAGAGTAGGAGTAGACAATTTTCTCGTGTGTGTTCATTTGTAAGCCTGTGGGCATTTTATGATTGTAAGCATTACTGCCACTGGAGACTCATGAGAGCTGTGATTTCAGATTGTAACTCTTCTGTTTATATTTCATCTTATTTGAATATATTGCAGATTTGAGGATCAAAGGCTTCCAATGATTTATGGATCCCTAAGTAGCAGAGGATCCGTTGTATTTTTCCCATCAATCATTGTTTATATTCAAGTATTTGTTGATTCATTAAATTGAGAGAATCTTTGTTTAGTGAACATTCTATCTTATGTTTTCCTTCTTCATTCTTCCACCTATCAACATATAATCTTTTTTTTGTTGAGAAGGTTTTGTGCCTTCAATGAGTAGGATGTTTGTGACTCCATTGTCCATTGGTGTAGCCTACTGATCTACAGTTTGCAACCGTCTCTCTTTCTTTATCCATATTGTTGATCCACCTATTCAAAACCAAAATTATCTTTTATATTCTGATGGGTTTTGAGCTTACACTTTAGCATTCAAAGTGTGACTTTTAGTGCTAACAGGAAGGAGCCATCAATCCCATCGGTAGTTATTAAATCTCTTAGTAACTATCATAAACCTGAAACCAAGAAAAATAATCCACGCACTCGTCCCTGTTATATTGAATATACAATTGAATACCCAGTAGCGTTCTTTGATGGAGTGACCCAAGTGGATGGGAGATGTTACGGTGCTAGGGGTATTATTAAACTATCTGCATCAATGGTATACACATGGTTTGTAAATTGTGGAGCGGGTACAAACATGAAGGCTGAATTAATGGGAGTCTAGACAACCTTACATATTGCAATATATCTCTCCATTCAAAAGCTTCAGGTACTTGGTGACTCCTCTGTTATTATAAATTGGATAAATAAAAAAGGTAACCTCAGTGTTTGTGCCTTGGAAGGATGGAAGCAGAGAATCAGTTTATTAAAGGGAAAGTTTGTAGAAACAAACTTTTATCATATCTTTCGTGAATTCAACATGGTTGCGAATGAATAATCAAAAAGAGCACTGTGTGAACCAGAAGGATATATTGTGATACATAAATGGTCAAATGGTATGGAGGGTACTCGAATCATCTTGATCAATATCTATTGATTGATGACACCTTCATTTATCTCTATTTGATCTCTTTTTGTTTTTGATTATCCATCAGGGTTTATTTTGCTGGACTTGATCAGTCTTTTCAGAACTATTGGAAGCTATGTATTCGAGATATTTTGTGTCCCATTATGGACAATCTCCATTTTTTGTCAGTTTTTTTGGGAGTTTTTTTGTATCTCTTACATCTGAACAGTTATTGGTATAGTGCTTGTATGTTTGTGGTACCTTATTTGGGCTATTTTATATAGCCGCCGGTCTGGCGTATTGTAAAAAATTATATACTCAATATAATTGTGTTAATTTTCTTCTGGAAAAAGTTGTCTCTTTAGATTATTCCAACAAATTCGTAAGCTCTAGATATCTCATGAATGATACTCTAGATTATTCCTTTGTGTATATAAATGATCTTCTAGTTCAATGGAAGGCAGTGTGTATGTGTTTGAGTTGTAGCTCTTATTAGTATTGTGTGTATGCTTGTGTATTTTAGTTATAATTGAGTCTGCCCCTTTAACTTTCAATATGGTATCAGAGCACAGGACTGGGTTAAATCCATCACGGGAGGGCCCAGTATCTTGAGAGAAGAATCATCGTGGTTGAGAGAGGAATCCAGTAGCTGGCCACAAGAAACTAAACACAATGGTGCTACAAAATCTCGAGAGGTGTCGACAAAGGACATCGTAGATAACATTGTTGGTGGATGACTGTGCGAAACAACCATTGTGGAAGAAGAGAACGAGAAAGGTGTTAGGTCATGCTAGAAGTTTGTTTGGTTGGGAAGAACTATGCCGAGGCTATTGAGATTGAGGAGGACCCGGCGATGTTTGCAACTCGTTGGAGGGCACTGCCTGATAGGGTTTGAATCTAGTGGCATTTCACTTGTTAGCTTGTCCATGTAATACTATATTGGTGTGATTATTGTTGCAAAGTTGGTGTGTATACTCTGTATCCAAAGTATGGGCATGTGGAAGACAAACCTTCTCTGAAATTACGGGCATTTGTCGAGAGAGAGACTATCAGAAATAGTGTGTCACCTGCAGAAAATTGTGAGGGATATTGCCATGAAATCCCCACTTTTTCATAATTAGATCCAAGCTCATTCTATTGAATACAAGATATGGTGGACAATCAATGCTCTAAAAATCGATTTGGTTATTGAAACGGGACTTTGTTTTGCTAGATAAGTTTTGGTTCCATAACTATAAATTCTCCAGTGGTGATGTAATTTTGAATCTCCTTATAAGCATAATGAGTAACGTTTTGCTTCATTTGATTTCATTTTGGCTCACTTGTGGATAAATATATTGTGCATAGCTTGGCTTGAAATCGTTTTATGAGAACAATTATAGTGAGGGGCAGTTCAAGTGAAGGTTATGGGATCTCTTGTGAGTCTATTTTGTTGTGATTGATATGCTCCAAGTTGGGTTTTTTCATTGAAAAATTTGAGTTATTAATATCATGTGTAGGCACGCATTTAACCGGTATCTGAGACCCAAAGGATTCAAGGTCAAGCATGTGTTTCAGATAGCCTTAGTGGTTTTTGTGTGCATAAGGTTGTTTTTGAGTGTTCATCTCTGTTTGATGTGAGGTCTATGTGGTTTTTCGGCTATATTGGTTATGACCAACTAGATAAAAATGCAATGCTCTTAAGCCTAAACTCATTGTTTTTTGTGCTAGTGCTTATGCACACCATTATGAATATGCTTGGATGCACAATATTGTGTCACATATAAGCATATGTAAATGGGCATATGTAATGGGCTTGTAAATTGTTGAGCATTTAGTAAAGAATGATCGCTTATTGTACCTGATTTGAATCATTTTAATTGAGCAAAAGTGTTGTAGGGGGCGCATGATTGCTTGTACCCTACAACCCAAAAGTTCATGGTCCCAAATGTAAAACCTAGCCATATGAAAGTTGAATTACCTAGGTGTTTAGTAATCCTTGTTGAGTGAGGCCTACATGCATTAGTGGTGTAGAACATGTAATAATGTAGGATGTTTCCCTCTTATGCATAGAGTGGATGCAACATCAAGCTGTGGAATTAACCACTAGGTAGGTACGAGGGTGGCGAGTGTACTCATATTTAAGCTTTATGTTGAGACGAAGAAGTTGGATCTTTGATTAAGGGGGGGATGTGAGTTAGAGTAATCTCATAGTGTAAGTTGGTTGGGACCAGGTTATGATCAAAGGAAAATCTAATGTGTTGATGAACCATGTAAGCGAAAATGATTCCTAGAGAACTAGTGAGCACAGTAGTTGGCACCCATGTATCTCGGTAGATGGATTTCTTTTTATATGGACATCAATGATCACTTGGTTGCAGATAAAAAATAAGAAGCAGAAAGGTTGAGGATGGAGCTCATAGTGAAGAAATCCCAAGTAAATGTGTGCATTGTAAATTAGTCTCCCCATCATGATGTTCGTGGTCAGCCGAAACCACTTGTATGTAAAGTTTGTGGTCATCTAGAAACCACTTGGTGTGATGGTTCGTGGTCATCCAAAAACCTCATGTAATGGTGTAAGGTACATTGATAAACCCCCTAGAAGATATAAGGTTAAGAGTAAGCTAAGGAAAAACCATGGATATGGTGAATTGGTTGAGGGTAACCCATGGAAAACCCATGATATGATTAAGGTTGTAGCCATTGGATTTTGTCTCCTCCCATCATCAAATTGGTACAAAAGAAACAAGACGAATGATGCAACAACATTATCTCTCAAAGCTTGTATTAGAGCATACTTCTCAAGTTGCAGTAGAAACCAGGTTTGATATTTTGAGATGGAATACAATGAAAGGGGGAGGAACATCAATCAACATCAACATTATAGATTATTGATGCAAGTTTATGTTGTAACAGAAAAGTAGAATCTTTTGGAAGATCCTGTTGAAGGGGAAGAAATTGACTCTATAAGAATTGCAGAGCATGAGCATAGCAAAAAAGGTGAATCCCACTGCGTAGAAACACATGTGGATGATGTAATTGAAGTTGATATCAAGAGTTGTAATCCTAGTTGAGACTTAGACCAGTAGGCCATCATGCTATGAATTTTGTGAGTGCATAAAGGCATTTTCGATTATGAATTTTAATAGTCATAATTAAAGGGGAGTGTTGAAATAAAGTAATTACTCCCACTTATGGTAGGTAAGCTAGTAGCTTCTAGATAGCTTGGTAGGTAAATCGACTAGCAGACTTTGTCAAAATATTCCAAAGAATTCCTAGAAACTCTCTATAACTCTCGTGAGGGAGATCGAGACTCTCTCCTTGGTGTATTTATACATGTTCTTTATTCATTGGAGAATGTAAGGGAAATAATTTATGTATTCAAGTTTGAGTTTAGTTTGTTGTTCCCTTGCTCTTGAAAACATAAATTCTTCCCCTTGCATTCTCCAATGAAAAAAGAACATGTATAAATACACTAAGGGGAGAGTCTCAATCTCCCTCATGAGACTTCTAGAGAGTTTCTAGGAATTCTCTAAAATATTCTGACAGAGTCACCTAATCGATCTACCTACTAGGCTATCTAGAAGCTACCAGAGTACCTACCATGAGCAAGAGTAATTACTTTTTTTCAACACATGTGTGGAGGGATTGATTTAATGGCAACGAGCAATGTGAGACTGCATGATTTGTGCACCATCCTAGTATCGCGCTCAGGATCCATCAGATATTAATTTCAATCTCCTTTATGAATCACAAAAGAAAATTTAAGGAGACTACGTATTTTGAACACATTCAAGGATATGGAAGGGAGGGATGCAACAATAACTCTCTCTTGGAATGGTTCTCCTGCTCTGGCTATATGACCTCTTTTCCTTCACAATGTTTTACAAGGAAGGGATCCGTTGGTGAGGACTTTGTGTTTAAACATGCCAACTAATTTCCCTCGATTATTGGGATATGGGTGAATCTCTTGGCTCTTATTATTCTACAGTTAGCTTAACCAAATCATCTAAAAATAAAATATGGACATGCATAATTGTTTGATCAGTTTGTGATCAATTTGTGTCACTGTTTGATCATTTTGTGACCAGTTTGTGTAACTGTTTAATCAATTTGTGATCAATTTGTCTAAGTGTTTGATAGATACCATATATCTATGTATGCCCATAGAGGAAAATGGGGAGTGTGGGATGAGTGTGAGAAAATGGTTGTAATCTTGGTCTGGCTGTTGTAATTCTCCCTTGACCAATAAGAATATAGATTATCATTGCCCCATGGATGTTTCCCTTCAAAGGTTTTTAACACGTAAATATCTACGTTCAATTGTGTGATTTTTGTTGTGTATTGTTATTTTTCCATTAATATATGTGTGTTTATGCTTCTGCTACTAAATAAGTGGTATCATAGATTAGAAGGAAGGAAAGACGCCAAAATATAGTTTTTCCATTGAATGTGTGGAGGACGAAGGATTGAATCAGAGCAAAGGAAATATTTTTTGGACTATCGCTCCTAAGCCCGTTGAAGGGGTACGATAGTCAATGTCATACTTGTGAACTCAACGATTTTGGATATCATCACTCTTTGATCTCTTTGGGAGGAGAGACACCTAGATTTTTTTCATCACTGATCACGTTTTGTTTTAAAAGTGTGACTTGAAAGTCGAGGTATGAAAGTGGATTTGTTATGCATGGATTTTGAGGTATAAAAAAATGATTTTTTGATTTCATTATAAGAAAATCACCTTTTGTAAATTAATTTGGATGATCACCTTGGTAAATATAGTATTTGTTTAAAGAGGTGGACGTTTCTTTTTTTGGAAAAGGGGATAAAGGAATACATTTCATAAAGGATCGACTTTAAAAATATATGGGTGGATGTTTTCTTAAAAGGTTTTAAGAAATATATGTATTATGTATTTTTGGGATTTAAACCTTTTCATTAACATTTTTGGGTGTTCAACCTTGAACCTATATCATTGTTCCTTCATATTAAAAGCTTTGTTTTATAAGTTGTAGTTTTGGGTGGTTTGTGCTAATGGAAAAAGTTCAGAGTTAAAAGTTTGAGGTGGAGAAATTCAATGGAAAAAATAAATTTGAGATATGGAAATTCAAGATGCGAGATCTGCTCATACAACAAGGATTGCAAAATGTTTTGGTGGAAAAGACAAAGAAACTGGCAAGCATGATAGATGAGGACTGGGAATATCTAAATGTAAGAGCCCTCGATACCATTCGTTTGTGTATGGAAGATAAAGTTTTGTTTAATATCGTCATAGAGGAGACACCAACAGGCTAATGGAATAGAATGGAAATCATTTACATGACAAAGTCCTTGACGAACAAAGTCTTCTTGAAGAGACGATTTTATACCTTACGGATGAAAGAAGGTACAAAAATTGTCGATCATTTAAATGTTTTCACTACTCTGATTTGTCAATTATCTAGAATGGAAGTAAAATACAAAGATGAGGACAAATTGGTCACGCTATTGTGTTCATTATCTGAATATTGGTATGATTTTGTGGTTTATCACAATAGATGCCATTGATTATGATACTTTTTTGGGATCTTTGTTGATTGGGGAGATCAGGAAAAAATTCAGTCAAGAAACCTCAACATTGGAATAAATAGTGGTTAGAGGTCAATCCAAAGAAAGAATGAAGAATCAGAGAAGTACAAAAATATCTAAGTCAAAAGGAAAGAAAGGTAAGCTAAAATGTTTGTTCTATGGAAAATCTGGGAATCTCAAGAAGGATGGCAGGAAAAGACAACAAGCATACAAAAAGGACTCCACAAAGGAAGAAAATCCAACTGCAACAAAGTCAAGTTCAGGTATGATTGATGAGGTATTATCTACTTGTAATGTTTCACAACATCATAAGGATTCGTTAATAGACTCTGGTGCTTCTCATCATATGTGTCTTCATAGGAATTGGTTCTCAACCTACCAATCTATAGATGACAGTGTTGTTTTTATGGAAAATGATATTTCTTGTAAAATTATTGGTATTGGTAGTATTAGGGTTAAAATGTATGATGGTACTGTAAGAATGCTAATAAATGTGAGGTATGTACCCAAACTTAGAAAAAACTTTATATTTTTGGGAGCTCTAGATTCTGGTGGTTATAAATGTACAGTTGAAAGTGGAGTATTAAAGGTGTCCAAAGGCATCTTAGTACTCATGAAGGCTAAAATGATTGAGAATATTTATCATCTAGAAGGAAGAAATGAATCAGATCAAGTAGCGATAGTATGTGAAAGTGCAAGTGACTCTACTCATTTATGGCATCAGCGTTTGGGTCATATGAGTGAGAAAAGGGCTTAAGGTATTGGTAGATCATAAGTTACTTCCAAGCTTAAAATCTTTGAATTTGAATTTCTACAAGAATTGTATTTTTGGAAAATACTGTATACAAAAGTTTAAAAGAGGAAGACATAAAGTAAATGCATCCTTTATTACATTCGTTCAAATGTTTGGGGACCATCCCCTACATTTTCTTTTGGAGGATTTTCATATTTTGTAACATTTATAAATGCTTACTGTAGAAAGGTGTGGATCTATTTACTTAAAAGAAAAGATGATGTATTTAATGCTTTTAAGCAATTTAGAGATTTGGTTGAAAAGAGAACTAACATGCCAATCAAGTGTTTAAGAACAAATAATGGAGGTGAGTTCACATCTTTGGAATTTGAAAACTATTGCAAGGAAGTTGGGATCGAAAGACATAAAACCATGGTCTATACTCCTCAACAAAATGGTGTTGTTGAACACATGAATAGGACTCTTCTATAGAGAGCAAGGAGCATGTTCAGTGATGCCAATTTGTAGCAGGAATTGTTGGCAGAAAGAGTTCTTACCACATGTTATCTGGTAAATCAGTCACCATCAATTGCAATAAACTGTAAGATTCTAGAAGAGGTATGGACACGTCATTCATGTGATTATTCAAATCTAAAAATATCTGGTTGTGATGCTTAAGCTCTTATTTCTAAATATCAACATTCTAAGTTATATCCTAGATCAAAGAAATATTTCTTTGTTGGTTATGGTGATGGAGTTGAGGGATACAAATTATGGGATCTTACTGCCCACAAACTCATTGTAAAAAAAGATGTACTATTTGATGAATCCTCACTCATAAAATCAGATATGGTAGATGTTGAAATGAGACAAAAAAAAGTACCACAAACTCAGAAAGTTCCGTTGGAGACTCAACCATCTTCAGGAAAGAAGAAGCATGAAGAAGTTCCAGAGGAAGAAGATGAGGATGTAGAAAATATCCAAGAAAATGTGGATATGCCTCAACCATCTCTAAGGAGATATACATGGGTCAAGAATCCTCCTGAAAGGTATGACTATTATGTTTCATCTGTGGCTTTGATTTCTAATGATGGGGAACCTAGTTGTTATTAGGAAGCGATGGATGGTACTGAAAGTGGTAAATGGAAAGAATCTATGAAAGAAGAAATGGATGCCTTAGAGAGGAATAAAACATGGGGCCTAGTAGAACTTCCAAAGGACAAGAAGGTTGTTGGTTGCAAGTGGGTCTACAAACTAAAAAAGGATGTTGATAATAAAGTTGAGAGTTATAAAGAAAGACTGGTATCAAAAGGGTATTCGCAGAAGGAAGGTATCGATTTCCATGAAATTTTTTCACCAATTGTTAAGCTTGTTTCTATTTGTGTTTTGTTAGCACTAGTTGCTTTAATAGATCTTGAGTTAGAGAAAATAGATGTTAAAACAATGTTTTTACATGGAGATTTCGATGAAGAAATACATATGGAACAACCAGAAGGGTTTGTTTAGGATCATGATAAAAGGTTTGTTTGCAAACTCAAGAAGTCATTATGTGACCTGAGGAAGTCTCCTAGGAAATGGTACAAGAAGTTTGATTCCTTCATGGTGAGCCAAATTTTTTCAAGAAGGGAATATGATCACCATGTTTACTTTAAAAAGTAGGAAAATGGCATATTCATTATTTTGGTGTTATATGTTGACAATATGCTTGTTGCAAGAAAAATCATGGTTGAAATCAATAGGTTAACGACTCAGTTGTCTAGGACATTTGATATGAAGGATCTATGAGCAACAAAACAAATATTGGGCATGGAGATACACAGAGATAGGAAAAATGGTAAGTTGTGGTTATCACAACAGAAGTATGTGGAGAAAATACTTATGAGTTTCTGTATCAATAATGTGGAACCAGTAAAAATCCCTTTGGATTCCCATTTTAAGATTTCTTTAATTTTATGTCCTAGTAATGATGAAGAAAAGGAGTATATGTCTTGTGTACCATATGCTAATGTAGTAGGAAGTTTGGCATATGTGATGGTAAGTACTAGACCATACATTTCACATGTAGTTGGTGTTGTCAGTAGATACATGGAAAATTTAGGTAAAGAGCATTGGGCAACAATGAAATGAGTGCTTCAATATCTTTGGGGCACAAGTAACTATTGTATCACCTATAATGGTTGCAGTGATTTAATCTATGGTTATGCCAATTGATATTTTGCAGGTGAACTGGACAAAAGGAGATCAACTTCAAGATATCTCTTTACTCTTGCAGGTGGACCTGTTAGTTGAATGTCAAAGATTCAAAACATAGTTATTTTATCCACTACTAAGGTAGAATATATAGTTTCCTCGCATGCTTGCATGGTTTGTACTTTCTTGTGTGCTTATCAAGTTGATTTTAGTTGTCACATTTTTGAAGTAAATGTAGAAGAATATGATATTGTGGATGATTATGGATTTTCCTTAGTTGGTCTTTAGTATAATTCAAATATTTTAGATGGTAATATTGATGTTCCCTACTAGAATGTTGAATATGTTTCGTTGGTTTTGGACATTAAAAGAATACACTCGATGTCCAACATTGAAATTACCAAAGCTTAGTTAAAATGCCACATGTTTCATGACACCAAAGGAGACATTCCTGAGACCTTGAGTCTTTGTGCACTCCTTAGGGCATGTGGCACCATGCTGTTTCAAACTTGGTGGCCAAACCAACCCAATTCTACTTCACCCGAATTACGCCTCTTCACATGGAAGATACCCATACTTCCTTCCAAGCTACCAACAAGTTGAGTCTGTTCACCCAAATCTCAAAAACAAAGGTGTGTAACCAATATGAATGTACTTCACAACTCATGCACTCTTATAAAATTCACACATCTTATACATAGTCATTTACATGGCCATGAAACATGCAATCATCCATACACGATAAGAGACACAAATACATGTTGGGTGACACTATGTATTGGGCAGCCTGAACTAATGTCAAATTAGGATGGTGATTATCAGATTCCAGCTGGTCAATAGTGACAATGCTTCCATTGTGAGGGAAATGCATCACTTAGAAGAGCGTATAAACCACAACGTTCATAGCATATACATAATCATGCCCAAGAAGAATATTGAAATCTAATGGGCCTTGCACCACTATAACATCGACGAGGACATTATTCCCACCCAACGAGATAGGAAATTGAGGAAGAATCCCCAAATGTTCACTAGGATGTCTATCAAAAGCTAACAGCTCATGCGAAGCAGACACAAGCTCGGGAGAACCCAAAGCTTGCCAAACCGAGGAGGATAAAATACTTGTGGAGGCTCCTTCATCCACAATACATCGTTATTTTTTTTTTGAATTAATTTCAACCCTTATTTGAAAAGGTGCAGAAGAAGTAAGACGGGGCTCAAAAAGATCATTCCAATCAAAGGAAACCATCCTAGGGCTTCGAGGGGGTGTGCTCAAATTGAGCAGAATGCCACCTTGTTATGAAAGTAATGAACTGGAAATGTTGAAAACATAGTCAGTAGACACATCACTCCCCAAGAGAAGAGTGGGATCAACTGAAGATCGCATCAGTGTGACCACTTTCTCAACCAATGGTTGAATAGGTTGCGAGAATACATGGTCTAAAGGCACCTCACCCCCCAAAAGAGGAGTGGGATCAGTTGAAGGCTACATCGACATAGCCACTTCATCAACCAAACACTGAATAGACTGTGAGGAAACCTCAGAAGACTTAGAATTAGAAGCGTTTGTAGACATGGACCACAATCTTCATACCTATGGAATGCCAGGGCACAGATGAGTAAGGTGATGTCCCTTGCAAATATTACAAGGGAACTTAGGCTTACATCCCATCCATCTAAGTTTCTCAACAAAATCAATGCCCCCAGCATGACTAGAAGTAGTTGGTTGCACATCTCCAACATAACTTGCAAAGGTTGGTGATGGGTCGATAACATGACTCACAGAGGCTACAGACCTATTTCCCGTATGACTAGCAGTGACTGGACTTTTCCCCCTAACATAACTTGCAGAGGCTGGGTTCTTTTCCCCAGCATGACTTGCAGAGGTTGAGGAACTATCTCCAACATGACTTGCAAAGGTTGGTGACCTATCTTCAACATGACTCACAGAAATTGGTGATTTATTCTTCCTATTCTTCCTCTTTTTATTTCGTTTAGACTTCCGATTACTAGTATCTATACTTTCATGAAAGAAGGTAGAAGGAGGAGGAGAAGATTTTGTTGACAAAGGAACATCAACATGATGCCCATGAAATAAATTTCTTAACTGAGAAGTGTCAAGAGCATTGATGACATTTGGAATGGTACCCAACTAAACCGGTAGTCCCACATTCATCCCAAGAATGTACAAAGTGGCTATCAAAGGGACACCAATGTTTCTGAAGCAAGGAAAAGCATAAGAATCCCCTTGTGAATGGGTTCCTTGGTTGGTACCATCAATAAATTTCTCCATGAAGATCTTATGCACAAATTCTCCCCTTGCAAGATCATTCAAATCTGTAAAAGTCTCACACACTCACTCTGATGAACCAATGTTATCAAAACAACGCCTATAAAGAGGCGGCTCCACGTTTCTAAAAAGAAGACCGAAAAGTCCTCACGACCGATAGAATGGGTGGTTTACCACCTCAGGTTAGAGACCCAAAGCAATGACTGACTAACTCACTATGGAAAAATAGGGAGCACAGAGCACACACTAAAATTTCCTATAAGACAAATCAAGGAAACAACTATCTAGTAAGAAGAACAGTTATGTCAACCAACACTAGAGCAACTAACTAGTGCAAGTGCAACTCAAAAACGGAATCACCCTCCAGGTACACTCTAAAAAGTGTGAGCCGACGTATGCCCTAGGTACCGTGGTATACCCCCGCAGTCACCCATGTAAGTCCCTAGAATATGGCCAACTAAGTTTCTAGCTTGCAAACAATCACCAGGCGAGTACACTTGACAGTCGAGTGGATCACAATGAGTAGGATAACAAGTCTGAAACCTATTGAGGGTATTAAAAGCAAGTGGTCTAGAAGACAACAGAGGATATTGAAAGCAAGTGGTCTAGAAGACAACAGAGGATATTGAAAGCAAGTGGTCTAGAAGACAACAGAGGATATTGAAATAATTCGAGGTCCACTAAGCTTCATACGCAGATGCAGTCAGTAGTATTCCCACGACAGATCCTCAATATATGTTCCCCACTACATTTAGTCTGTCTTTGGAGGGGTTATATTCATTCTCTTTCCTCATGTAACCTCGTGTTAAGACCATGTGTTAGAGGGGGGTCCCAGATAACTTTCACGTCACTGGACTTTAACACTCCCTAGCTAGGACTCCAATGCTTGTTTAACAACCTTTAAGAGTTTCCTCTCCAACCTAATTCAATGCCCTAACCCTAAATTAGTTGGTTCACCCTACAAACATAATAGTCTAATTAATTTTAGATGTAGTGTTCATTTTAATGGCTTGATTAACTCAAAGGATATGGTGGTGAAACTAGTGATGTTATGGAGACGAAAAGAGGAGAAAAATACAAAACTTGGAAGCAAAATTACTTCTAGTCAAAAGTAAAGATTTACAACTAACTCTTTGTAACCAACTTTTCTTTAACTAACTATTTTCAAGATCTTTAAAAAGAAGACCTAAAACGAAATTTTGCTTGACTACAAGCTACTTAAGTTTCAAGAAATTAGTAAAGAACTTAAAAAATTAGCTCTTTTTTCTTTCTAGTAAAATAACCAACTCTAACTACTTTACCAAAATGAAAATGAGAAATCTTTTTTTTTTTTAAATTGCTTCAAAAAAAAAACTAAAATAATTTTTTTTTCTGTTTTTCAAAGCAAATGAAAGGGGTAAAAAGAGCAACAAGAAAATACTGAAATAGATCTTTGGCCTACTACGGATCGCAGGGAATCACTAAAGACACCAAACAGGCAGATATATACTTCAAAGACTCGCTTAAAACCCTTTCAGAAGTAAATATAAGAAAACTTCAAAAATACAAGTAAACTAATTTCTAACCCAAGCTATGGCTATAAAAACAAAGACTCTGAATTATATCAAGAAACCCTGAGAAGTATAAACTTCAATCAAGAAAGAGGTTGATTGCCTCCTTTTCAAAACAAAAAAAGTCTTGAACCATATACACTATTGTTGTTTCAGCAGCCTGCGTATGTATGTAGGTTGTTTACTGAGAAGGGCGTGCATGTACGTGGGCTGACCCAAAGTAGGACGCGTACACCTCTATAATTCCTTACAAAAGAAAGAAAACAGAAAGTCTTATATGACATGGAGAGCTGGTATGGCACCTGAAGGTGACTAGAATCCCTTAAAAGACTCAGAGGACTCAATAGAAACTCGAAAGGCAGGAAAACCAATCACACAACCCAAAATCCCCTAAACAACATTAGAGGCTTCCCCATTATGGTCGTGAGTTTTGCTAGCGGGAAAACCCCCCCTATGACTACACCAGGGTTCAAAATGTAGGCAGATCAATTAACCGTCTAAAAGTCAACTACTTCTCTAAACTACCCCAAACATACCAAAAATCATACAAGAAAATCAAAGATGACGGAGATAGGGTAACTATACCTCTACTCCACGTCTGGTGATGATCCCCTCACGCTTGGAAGTCTTGTTGATTGCACACCTTCTTCCAGGGCTAGCCTGTATCCAAAGATTGACAAACATAAAACTACAAGCATGCTATTTCATATACAAATTAGGGTTAGATGTTATAATTTCAAAACATAAACCAATAAAAGAATTCAGTACACCATGATTTGGGACAGAAAAAGTAATTCTTTTATTAATAACTCAATGATTATACCTTTACAATCAAATCTGGCTACTACTCCATGAACCTGGTCCAGGCTCCTCTTCACCAATCTCTAAGTATGCCTTTGTATGGCTTCTCCTCTCAACCTTCTGATCTCTTCATGGGAAGTGAATGGGTTTTGATGGAGGAAGAAGGGCTAATGGGGAAATCCTAAGGCAATTCTCACAAACGGGTTGCAATAACTTGAGAAAGGAGGGGATGTGAAATGGGCAGAGTTTCATTGTTCTTATGTCTAGATGTAAAATGAGACCCCAACACCTCCTTTTATATGACAAAAGGATGGTTATTTGGTTGGGTGACGGACTATAGGTGATGGATTAGTTGGGAAACTACCCAATAGCCCGTAATCTCAATGAATTCCTTGCAACTTTTTTTTTTTGAAACTTTTTCAAGTATACTCGGGTTGTAGTGGTGCATCATGCGTATGTATGTGAGCTATAGTGGTGCAACAAGCATATGTATGTGGTCACTAGTGGTGCAACGCACGTACATCTTAAAAAAAATGGGTTTTAAGAAGAGAAACTTAGCAATGCTTTGGAAAAAAATGCAAGTAAGAGGGCCAAAGGCCAGGTATGCATGTGTAGAGAAATTTAGGGTTATAACAGTCATACAACATACAAAAGTACAGATTGTCTTGTGATATCCTCCCCAACCCTAATACAACATATCACTATTGATACTGAGAGGGGGGTGAATCAGCATCAAGTACAATTTAAAACCTTTTTCAACTTATACTTAAACCAGTCAACTATATCCAATGAGCAATGAACAATAGTATAAGAGTTACACCAATACACCACAATACACCATGCACAATAT
>JASDQU010224200.1:1230-17579 GCA_032191745.1 Picea mariana | reverse complement strand
TCTTATCAACCATGAAAAAAAAATAATGATTCATATTTAAATCAAACAATATTGGGTCCATTACCCAAACCTTTGTGCTACGGGGCTTTCTTCAAGGGTTGACATCAATGACAACCAACCTTAATCAACAAGTCACTCATAAGAACGCATAGTGCCTTAGCTCATATTAGACAACCCAATAGGCCACTTAATAAGCCCCTTGACTTCACAGATATTCAACAACAGCTTCAAGGAAATGCTCTGCCCCAAAACCCTTTAGGTTGAAATACTACCAATCCTACTGAAACACTCATCCCTGGGGCAAGAGGATCCAATATTCCACCATCTCCACCTGATTATTCTCCATCCTATTCAGGAGGAGAGTCTTCAGACGAAAGTGTTAGAATAATATATGTTTATGCCTCAACTTTGCATAATTCCTTCATTATTCATTTTGGCAAATGAATATAATGGGGGGAAATTAAATTTATATTAGGTTATGCCCAATATCCAAGTTCAAGCATTAATCGACATCTCAAGACAACACTAGCCAAATACAAAATCATTGACAAAACTCTCACAAGGTTCCAAGCATCAAAATCACCCATGGATTTATGCTACCTAATCACATGCAGACACACAGGCGGGCGCTACCTAAATTCTGGCAGAAAACGAATTGTGCAGAGTTATTTTACCAGTATTGAGACATGAACTTGAAAATTGTATTATGAACAAATGGGACAGAATTTTTGAAAACTAGAGGATTTTTTTGTTCATAACATACCAAATAACAAAAACCTCTCTCAGTTTTTCAAAATGGGCTATGGTCAGAGAGTTATTTGACATAGAAGTGGTGCTACGAAACGTGTTGCTTAAACTCTGTTTTAAGACTGTTGAACTGACATTTTTGGCCAGTTGACTTCTAGGAGGATTTCCGCGTGAAATAAGATGAATTTTAAAAATAAAAAGGATTTTAATGTCAATAACATACCCAGGAACATTAACCTCTTTAAATTTTCACACAGGTGTCATGGATTGGGAGATTTGAAAGAATCTTTAAGCCTTATGTTTTCCGTTTTCGTGTTTTCCTGTTCGAGACATGTTTTTGTGACACCTGTTGTGGTCAGCTGAAGATGAATTTAACAAGACTGAGAAAGGTTTTTATTCATAACGATCTTATATACAAAAACCATTCTCATAGTTTACACAACTATTGTATTTTGAGAATTACAAGTGGCATATTGAAGCCTAGTTTTCAAAATTTCGCCTCCTGAAAAGCAGGAAATCGGTTAAAACGTGTCATTCTTTGTTTGTAACTGTTTCTATTTTGATAAAAGGGTTGGAGTTCGAATTGGTGAGATGGAAAGGACGTATGGTTCTATATATTTCATGGTACAAGAGTAGAGTGGGGTTGGAAGGGTTGACTTGAGGCTCCATTATTGTAAATTTCTTTGACTGAGTAGACTGTTCTCTGGTTATGTACTGGACCTGAGAATTTTTTACTAGTAGAAGTCATTTTCTCTTTACATCATCTCGTTACCTCTTATACTGAAGTGTTCATTATTGGAGGATCCACATGATTTTTTTATGGTTGTGTTATGATGAATGTTTTATTATAATACTAGTGTGATATTCTTCAGTTTTCTTTAAACTTTGAATTCAAGAGGATCTTGTGTTTGAGTTTTTCCTCTTTGGGCTGATTGAAGACTCGATGTTAATGGAATACCTTCACACCTCCCTCACTAAGTCTTCCTCCTATTCATTTTTACTCCTATTCACTGATTGAAGCTAATCAAGACCTCATTTTCTTGTGCATACTAGCCCATATTTCTGAGTTAAAGCCTTATTATTCTGAGTCTTGTCCATTTGACCTTTAAAAACCTCATTTACACTTAAAAATATTTTGATGTTACCAAGCTAACCTAATTACAGTCTAGGGTGACTTTTGGAGTGATAACAGAAAACATCTCTTCATCAGAACCATCTCAACCTTCGAGACCACTAACTCCCATGGAAAACCAAAATAATCCTACGAGACCTTGGCTTGATCAAGATGTTGTGGTTGTACCTGGACCCCAACACCCATTACTTAAGCATCCAGAGAAATGGTTGCCTAAATTCGATCTAGATTCAAAGTAATCAGTTGAGGATCACATCAAGAAATGTATGTTGGCCATCAGACTCCAAAATGTTGAACACGAGGATGTAGTATGCATATTATTTCCTTATACTTTTGAGGGAAATGCCTCCACATGATATTTTTCCCAACAGCCCCAGACCACCCTCTCTTGGGACAAGTTCGAAACTTGTTTCTTGGGAAAATTTGGAGATGATAAATCTCTGGAATTCTTGGTTATGGAACTCTCTAGCTTAAAAATGAATCCTAAGGAAAAAGTGAAGGACTTTAACCAAAGATTTCTAATGTTAAAGAACAAAATCCTTGCTGATTCGATGCCTGCAGAAAGTTTAATTGTTCCATATTATGCTAAATCCTTGCACAATAACATAGCCATATGGCTTAAAAGATCCAAGAAAAACACTTTGATAAAGACATATTGAGATTAAAAGATAATATTAATAATGAAGCTGAAACATCCTCATCCTCCAAAAAGAAAATAGAAATTCTCACTAGGCCTCCTCAAACCAAAAATCAACAAGAAACTTTAGACATAGAGAGCTTGCAGAAAGCTTTCCAAAAACTATCCAATCAGGTTGTTGACTTGAAAAGATCATTCGAGGAGGAATCCACAAGCAAAGGAAGTTTCAAACCTCCTTTCATAAATCCTTTCCTTCCCAACCAGCCAACCCCGACCACAAAAGGTCTAAATTTTGAAAGTTTATAGTATGCTTTGCAAACTATCTTAGAAGCACATGATAATTATTCTTCTGTTCCTCCTGAAAATTCTGACGATGTAGTTGAGGAAGAGGTACCAGAGGAGGAGGACTCATCTCCCCATGTTTTTGGTCATTTGTCGGATAGTATCTTCCAGGCAAATTTTGAAACTGTCCACCCCTACAACACAAGAAGAAAAACGCAAAATAAACCTCCTTCTGAAGTAAGTAAAAATGTGTTCCCAAAACAGTCAAAGCAAACTGAAATTAAACAAAGCTTAGCAGCCCCAATTTTAGAATACAATTTAATTGAAGATCTAAAAAAATTGAGGACTAATATTTATGTCTTTGAACTGCTGAAATTCCCCCTTATTTTGCAGAAAATGCTTCAAAGCATCATTGAAAACAATAAAAAGAACGATCCCAGCAGCAAGAAATCAACATAAATTGATTCAAATGTAGCTAAAAATGTCCCAACTAAAAAGACATCTAAACTTCTAGACAAAAGGGACTTAGCAGAAAAAACTATAGCAAATGTAGATAAAACTGTTTTAGGGACAACATCAAAAAATCAGCAGAATTCTGTTGTTAACACTCAGAAAATTGTCCCGCCCTTTTTGTTAACCGTTGAAATTTTCAATAGGAATGTACATAATTGTATGGTCGATTCTGGTGTATCATCAAACATGATGCCTCTATCTGTATGCCAAAAACTTAATGCAGAAGTTAAACCTTTTGATCTCAAAATCATTCATCTAGATCGAACAAATGTTAAAGTAATTGGTGAGCTTAAGAATGTGTTTCTTAGGTTATCATCCAATCCTAAAGTTCATTAGATAATTGATATTATCATTGTTGATATCCCTGAATTTTATGGCATGTTTTTAAGCAGGGATTGGTCAGAACAGTTGCACGGTTACTTTGCCATAGATTGGTCTCACTTTTGGCTACCTGAAAATGGATAGCCCAACAAAATCAGGATAAACAAAGAATGTTATCTCAAGCATACCGTAACGGATCTGAATGATACAAATGAGCCTTGTGTTACATCTGCAAATTCATTTGAAACACATGGAATGAATACCTTCTTTGGTAATTTCATGACCAAAATCTCTTCTATCACTGATCCTAGGCAGCAATCTGAAGTTACAACCTATACTGAGACACCATCTTTACCAAGTATGCCAAGTACTGCTGACAACACATAGATCTGGTCCTTATATTTTGACGGATCCAAATCCAAAGAAGGAGTAGGTGTTGGTTGTGTACTCATCGATCCTACACGTAATAAGATTTGTATTGCTTGTAGGTTAGAGTTTGAATGTACTAACAACATGACCGAGTATGAAACACTACTACATGGACTTAGGAAAGCATTGGATATGGATGTGAAAAACATGATAGTATTCGGTGATTCAGAAATTGTGGTTAAGCAGGTAAGAAACATCATACATTTTTTATCACCACATATGAAAAGCAACCAAACCGAGGTATGGAGTTTGATGCATGCGTTTTCAACATTTAACATAAATTCCATTCCCATATTGAGTAATTCATAAGTTGATTTAATGGCCAATGTTACTTCTAAACTATTTCCCACTGAAGGTATTTCCCCTAATGCATTTTCAATTGAATTGTTGTTCAGGCCATCGATCCCAGATAACATCACAAACTGGAGAGTATTCGACGATCACCAAAATATCGTCAGCTTTCTGCATATGGAAGACACCTTCCAAAGTGAAGTCATTGATGAAGGCACTCATGACGAGAACCTTCGAAACTTCACAGTAATATCTGATCCTCGATTTCTTGAATCAATGTCCGAGATGGTAAACTCTATCCCCAGATCTGTTGTAAGAATAGATAAATTATATGACTTGCATTATAAATTTAGAGGGGCATTCAATTGTAAAACTAACAGTTCCTCTTTGATCTATGAAACAATTAATTTAGGAACAAAGGATAATCCTCAAAATATTAATCTAGGAAAGGGATGTTCCGAGCAAGAAAGATTCACTTTTATAAAGTTATTTAAAGAATTTAAAGATGTTTTTTCTTGGACGTATGATGACTTGAAAACATTTGACCCTAACATCATACAACATGTTATACCTATGAAACCCCAGACTCAACCTTTTCAACAAAAATTGAGGAAGATGCACCATAAATTGGAACCCACTGTTAAAAAGGAACTAAACAAATTGCTAACTGCAAAGATAATTTTCCCAGTTAGGCACACACAATGGGTGTCTAATTTAGTCCCTGTAAGGAAGCAAAGTGGTGAAATTCGACTCTGTGTCGATTTTCATAACTTAAACCGAGCGTCTGATAAAGACAACTACCCTGTTCCTCCAATGGAACAAATTATACAATAGGTGTCTGGTTCTGAAAGACTATCTCTACTAGATGGCTTTTCAAGATACAACCAGGTCATTATGTCTCCTCTGGACCAACTTAAAACCACCTTTCGCACCCCGTGGGGCACTTATGCCTACAAGAAAATGCCCTTTGGACCGATAAACATCGATGCCACTTTCTAGAGAGCAATGGATATTTCTTTCTGTGGTCTCATTAACCAGTTAGTTATGTTCTATCTTGATGATGTCACCGTCTTCTCTAAAAACAAGAAATATTACCTATCTCACCTTAGGGATGTCCTAGAATGATGTTGCAAGTTCGGCATATCTCTCAACCCTGAGAAATCGGTCTTTGTAGTAGAGCAAGGAAAATTGATTGGGTTTATAGTGTCTAAGGATGGAATGATTATTGACCCCGAAAGAACCCAATATATTGTTAAACTCCCCCCTCCTTCTTCCAAAAAAGCCATGCACTCCTTTTTGGGCAAGATTAATTTCGTCAGAAGGTTTGTCCCAAGCTTCTCATAAATGGTTAGACTGTTACAAAATTTAATTAAAAAGGATGTTTTTATTGTCGGGGATCACAAGAAAGTCATTCTTTTTATTCAATTAGAAAAGCAATAATAGAGGCCCCTTCCTTAATGAGTCTCGATTTTTCTCAGGATTTCACTCTTTACACCTTTGCTTCTGACCGATCTTATGTTGTTGTTCTTACACAGAAAAAAGTTAAAAGCAATGATATACCCATTTCCTTCATTATCTCATCTTTTAAAGGAGCATAACTTAATTACCTAGTAGTAGATCAACAGGCACATGTTGTTTTTAAAGCAGTGAAACGCTTCCGGTCTTACCTCTTGAAATCAAGAACCAAGGTTATTGTTCCTTACCTAGATGTAAGAAACCTGCTAGTACAAAAGGAACCGGGTGAGAAAAGGGAAAATTGGATGACGTCACTACATGAATATGACCTTGAAATAACCCCTGCACAAATTATTAGAGGTCAAGGCCTGTGTAAACTAGTGGTTGATTCAGTTGAACAACAATAAAGTCAAATAAACACATCAACTGTCGATCAACATAGTGAAAAATAGATCAGTTGTGCATAAGCTACTGCTAATTCTTGGTATGAGAACATTAGATTTTATTTGACACATGGATCTTCTCCCCGCAATCTTGATCCTACGAACAGAAGAGCACTTAGGTTTAAATCTGCATCTTTCCAGTTAATAAATGTTGTATTATTTCGAAACAACTTTGATGGTGTTTTTCTGTGTTGTTTGGAAAAGGAAGAGTCAGAAAATGTGTTATCCGAACTTCATGCAGGTGAAACTGGTGGTCACTTCGGTGGATATACCACTTCCCACAAATTTCTAAGAGCTGGGTACTATCGGCCTACCTTGTTTAAAGATGCCCATACGTTGTCCCATAAATGCATAATCTGCCAAAAGCCTGCAGGATGGGTGAAAAAGGCAGCATTCCCTTTACAGCTTGTTACTGTGGATTCACCTTTCCATCAATGGGGTCTAAACATCATAGGACCAATTAATCCCTCTTCTTCGCAGCAGCACAAGTATATCTTTATAGAAACAAACTATTTTACAAGGTGGTCTGAAGTCATACCTTAAAAAGTGGAAAACACAAGTCAGGTAGTATATTTTCTGAACTCTCATATCATCACTCGATTCGGCATTCCCGAATGTATGGTTTTTTATAACACCTCTTACTTTTCGTTCGTTGACATGAACATTTTTTCTCTAGAAAAAGGGATTAAACCGAATTATGTTGGAAGCTACTACCCTCAAGGAAATGGCCTAGAAGAATCAACAAACAAAAAATTAATCAAGATTATTAAAAGGACAGTTTCAGAAATTCACAAGAACTAGCACAATGCACTATGGGCTGATAGGGTAACCCCAAAATCCTATGTTGGTAATTCCCCTTTCTTCCTCGTCTACGGAAGAGAAGCAATTCTCCCCCCGCATGTCTTACTTCATTCCCTGCAATTGTCGCAGAAATTTGAATAAGAGGAGTGCACTCCTCTAGAAAATTGAATAATTCCTTATTAAAACTAGAGGAAGTGAGAACAAAGGCAAAGCAGAAATTGGATCAACACCAACAAATTGTAAAAAGATGGTTTGATTCAAATTCATATTCAGATAGGAATTTTGATGTCGGAGATCTGGTTCTCGAGTGGGATAAAGTCCAAGAGGGTAAGGGGGAACATACCAAGTTCCAAAACCTATGGCTGGGACCATTTGTAATTTCTAAAAAATTGGGTCCCAGCTCTTTCCGTCTGCATAATTTGGAGGGACAAACAGACACTTTTCCAATGAATGGCCAGGCCCTCAAGAGGTATTTCACCTGATGATTTCTGTTCCACTCTTTTGTAAATATTTTAAATTTTCTTTTCTATTTTTTATTTTGGTTCTCTTCATTTTTCTTGATTTTGATTTGTTTTCTGAATAATTATGTCTGAGTCACCATCTCATTTGTGGAAGGGGATCATAATTTTCGTTCATCGGCAATAGTTGTTAACTTCCCAAGCATTTGAGTAGTAAATGCTAAAACTCAGAGCAACAGAAGTAAGTTTTTGTTCCAATCAGTGTTTCTGGTTTCTCCTTGAGAATACAAATAGACGCAATTGTCATTAATAAATGATCTGGATTATTTTCGGCACGAAATGAGAGCAGAGATACAATAAAGAAATGCACAGAGATATCGCAGATATTCAATAATATAACATAAATATATTAGAGATGCAACCATAAACACGAATATACAATAATACATGATTTCTATTAATGAAAGAAATGTATAAAGACTGTAAAAATACAGAGTGAAAAACTCTTTAGAATGGTGGCAACTTATCTCTGAGAAGACATGTGATGGCTACTCACATTCGCAAGAAGACGATTACAATGAGGATATGAAATCCTTTTTACAATAAACAGGAATGCTAAAAACCCTAGACATCCAAAAAACTAACCCTAGGAGATAAATCGCCAAAAGTCATGTGGGCCCCATTTGGGTAAGTTAGTACATCAACTTCTCGGGGTTGTATCTTTTGCATACGATCTCCGTTTTAGGCATATGATAACTCATTGGAAAGGTATCATCGAGGAGATTTATTTTAGGCACAACATCAAAGGAACTTGCATATTTCAAACCTTATTTCCCAAAAAAAAAAACATCGTTTGGTGCCCCAAAATGGCCCCAGAAGTTAAAACATGTTAAAAATAGTAAATTGCCAAAATTGCCAGAAAACTATTTTGAGCCAGTTGGAAAAGGTGGGTGGCCATCGATATCCACCTGGATCAATAAAATTCTAATGCTATCCTTGTTTTGAGAAAAAAAAACTCAATTGTACCTTCTCGTCCTCGAGATGTTTTCCTAACAGAAATATAAGTGTCCAAAGTATGATGAATATCAGCAAAAAGGAGAATAATTTTTTATCGAAATTTTTATGCCAAACTATGAGATTTTTAGTATCACCCTGCCCTCTTGAATATTATTAATTTATGCAAATTATAAACAAATTCTAGAGGGTTGAAAGCACAGTAATGTGTGGGAAGTGTATGTAAACCTGTCGAGACGCTGAACAGGTTTGCTGGCAGCAGGTAAATGAATACATGATACCAAGGCAACTTCGTTGGGGTACTAAACAGGCTTACTGGCAACGAAGTAATGTCGGGTTCGAGAAGATCCTCAAGTCTATTTTTCAATTTGATCAAAGTGAAAATATGTCCCATATCATAATTGGACGACTCATGGGCATGATAGAGGTACTAAAGTGGGTCAAATGGCATCCCTACCGAGGCTATGGATGCCTGTTGGTAGCAGTGGCCCTGTCAACAGTATCAAAGACAACTGCATAAACATCGCTACACTCATAATCTAAGTTAGATGTCGGATTACATTTTTTTAGACAATACATCTGATGTTAAATTGCATTATTTATGAGTTATAATCAGAATGCTTGACCTATTGTTAACTGTTTCTAAAAATTGATTTCATCTGACTCACCCTAACACGAATTTTTTGGTGATGCGGAGATAACTGTTTCACCCAGTATGTCGCAATTGTTGGCAACCACCAATGATTTCTGATTCCTTTTTACAATAAAAGTTCTCATAAAGAGATTATGTCTTTCTATAGCTGCCACCACCTTTCATTTGTACATGTTTATGTTTCTGAGTTTCAAAGCGATGATTGGGTTAATCTTACCTTATTGAGTTTTTCGTTTTCATTTTCGTTTATTTTGTTTTAAATTCATGACTATAAGCATGCATTTAAATATAAAACATGGTCTTGGTTACATATCTTTTACCTTAGAAATATCATTTTAGAAGGCACCCATACATGGTTTAAACTCAAGTCTTATGAACTTATTGATTAATACACTATCAAAATCTTTATATATTATGGGTACCTTGAATTCATTGTTTTTATAGTTTATTATTGATTTAATTTATGAAATGTTAAATGCACAAAATGTTGGTTAACAATTGATATAGTTTTCATGAGCTAAATTGTCATATCAACATGCATATCAATTGGTACAGGCATGTTGTACTACATTTTCAATTCACTTTGTTGGCCTGAATATTAATGAGATCATTCATTATGTGAATTGGGGTTTTGTACTATGGAGGTTTTAGCACTCATCGTGGGAAATGGTTCTTAGTTTTAAGAGCCCTCTATTTTTTGTTTTCCCTTAATCTCATTTCCAATCTATGACAGTCCCCAAACGTTGCATTTTTCCTGCCATTATAGTTCGCTTAGACCTTCTCTTCTGCTCATACGTTGGAAACCTAAACCTATCCCTTGTGATATTTGTTGTATCCTTGTCACAGTGGTAATGGCACCCATGGTTCATATCGATCCAAATGGTTTCCAAGATCTCATGTCCCATGATGACGATGTATACGACCTGAAGGCTCATGGGTGGGATGTTTTCCTCAAGAATTTCGAAGGCTATAATCTCCAGGTTGCAAAATCCTTTGCACAAACTTTTGATGGTTTTAGGGATAAGGTCGAGGATGTAGAGTTATAAATAACAGAGGATCTCATAAGCAGAGAAACATGACTTACATTGAAAGGAGAAACATGGTTTAAGAAAACTAAGATAGATGATGTCCCATGGAGTTTATTCATGGCTTCCCGCAAATCCACTTGTTGTACAAAAGGTATTCCCATTTCTTTTCTAAAACCTAGATGGCATAGTCTCGGTTTAATTTTAAAACAATTATTTACATGTGAAGGTCGATATGGGCTGGTTTTTCAGTATCACATTCGGTTTCTTATGATTTTTATAGCGTTTGAGTTGCATATTCCTTTTCACCTATTAATGAGCCTTTACAAAATTTCCAAGCACTATAAACGATAGATCGCAAATGCTCTGTCTAGTCTGTTTCATCACGGACTCATTAAGATACTATCGTTTTCTCACCTGTCACAAATTGGTGATAGTTGGGAGGGTTTTCTGAGCCGAAATGGCTTCACCCAGGTCGACAATACAGTCAACCCTCATTTGATTGCAAACCCCAATTTGTACAGACTAGTGACTGAAAGCTAGATCTTCAATTCACTTGATGGCTCCAAATCCATTGAACCAGTTTTTGTTGTTGATGAAACCCCTGTGGATAAGGAATTACCATGTAGGTTTTCACCTAGAATATATTTGGAATAGGCATTTACCGAATTAAAAGAAAAGGATCATCCTATGCCTATGAACGAATTTAATTTAAACGATAATTATAAACCTGTTGTGAAGAATTTCCGTAAGGGAAAGAAACCATAGAGCACGGATTTAAATTTCAGGAATACAAATGCTAATCATTTGATTTCTATAAAACTAAGAAATTGAAAGAATAATCATCTGAGCTTGATCGATCCGATAGAGATCGATGATCGGTGTTCAGATCGGGAAATAGATGAGTTCTTGTCTTGTGAAGACCCAGAAATTCAATGTCCCGGGAAAGAGGTGGTTACCTAGGTTGAAAAGTATGACTTTGTGTCAAATTTACCTCCATGTCTCAAGGGAAAAGAAGGTTTTTCGGGTATCAGCCACGACCTGGAACAAACCAAAGGTAAAAATGAAGCACCCATTATCGATTGTGTTCTACATCGGCCTGCCATTACCCCAGTGCATTGTGACAACTGCCTCGACTAGATAGAGCGTTATTATAGAGATATTCCACTCTTACATGCTCAAGTTAAACGCTTGGCTGCTCAGAATGCCCTATTGGAATGAGAGAACTTTGATTTGAAGGCACACACCAAGAGGGAAAACAAAAGATCCAAAAAGTCTGGGAATATCATAATAAAAAACACAACCAGTTTCAAATCCATTATAAATTCCAAACTGTCAGATCCTTCTTTTACTAATTTCTAATGGTAAAATGATTTTGTTTTGATTTTATTCCATTTTGTTATAAAAAATTGAAATAGAGAGATTTAATTTGATTTCATTTGCTAATAATAAGACTAGCTATAGAATCTATGATTCTGTAGCCAGTCTCTTTTGAATAATAATTAGTATCATTATCTGAATATCAAAACGGTTTTTCTATCTACAGGAAATGGACGATTATGATGTTGATTGCATGGAACAAACACCTTGAATTATACACTCGATTATTCAAATAGTTTCTGCCTCTTTATGTTTATAAAACTTTGGTTTATTTTTGACAAACCAACTCATGGATGAGTGGTTTTTAATTTCACTATTTTTGTAATATTATCTTATTGTTGTTGATTCAACTCTATCGTGTATGATAAGAGCATTTGAATCCTGAACTAGTTTAAATACTGATCACTCTTAGTAGTGAGAACAATCTTTGGTTTGGACATATTATGGATATATGACTTTCAAGACTAATATGGACAAGATGTTCACTCCTTGGATTTAGACCACTGTGTCTCTTACCCATTATGTTTTTCCTTTATCTTATGGAATGTCAATACATTATACAACTTTAGTCTTATCATCATATGATATTTCATATAATTTCAGCACTTTAATTATGTCCATAATTTACTATCCTATATTACATCTGTGATCAATATTTCATTTAAATATTGTGGATTTATGTTGGATATTGGATGGTGTATTACATGAATGATTTGTATCAAGTTGCTTTTATTATAAGTGTTCATCATTAAAAGATCACCAGATCTGTATATTTATTTGTTTACTGTTACATTCTTGTTCCAAAACACCTTTGAGTTTGTTCTGGGAATACTGGCACTATTGTATTATAGGTTTTTCTCATAGGAAGGATAGCTAGGAGCTTGAATTGCATAGGGACATAGACTCAGTTTAGTTGATTAATTACAGGTTATTTTATTTGTGTTTTTGTTCTTTAGTTAGTTTATTCATCAATGAAATAAGAATAGCTTCAATTAGATTTGACTATTAATCTGTTCTTATTTCAATTGTGTTTGAATTAGTATTCTTTAGTTTTTTTTTAAGTTTTAAATATTAAACAAAATGTATGTGCTTTCTTTATCTACTTCATAAACACTTCCAAAAAGCATCTATTTCGCAAGATATCTAGTAAATCTCGCAAAATTGTATATACATTGTTTATAATCACATGCACATAGTCATCTTCCTTTTGTGATATTTGTAATTATTAAATTTATATCCTTAGTATTATATATTTTTATATTAGTTTCCTCTCTTTCGTTATTTTTAGGACTTTAGTTGGCCAGCGGAGCCATTAAACCTGTCAAGTCATTTCACTCCAAACAGCTTGGGTTATTTAGACAACGCCCGTCAACGGGGTGATATAACCAAAACTTCTCACATCTGAAAGGAGTGGGTCCTTGATTCCATACAGGGGCCCATTCCAAGGCTATATGCCAATGATCTGAACCTTGAAAAGGAAGTACCTCTTCTCATACACCTTGTTTGTCTATGACGGATTTTTTCTGAAAGCAAGAATCTATCCAGATGGACTACAATTATTTTCTCTTTTCCTCTTTTGTTGTTCCATGTAAACATACCATTCTTAGAAGGGGTGTTGACTAAGCTGATATTTTCTATGAACTCTCCAAAGTATTTACTCTCTTGATCAATCCTGTAGAGACATCCCTTCTTCTCCATAGGGTTTTTGATCATGTTGAAGTACCCCCCCAAGAATCCATACTTGGTTTATCATCAAAACTCCTAGAAGATTTATCTCATCCATGAAAATCCTCTTCAAGTGAGGTGTATTTGGGCCATACATGTTAGTGATGTATCCCTCTTCTTCGTATCCTTTACAGTTAAACTTGAGTGTAAGAAGCCTAGAAATGGACATGACATCCTACATTTCTAAGAGATCTGGGTCCTAGAGAGTGGCGATGCCACTCAATGTTCCTTTTGTTGCTATCCATCTAGCTTCACATCCTGGCTAGATTCTTTGTGTTATCCTTCTTATATTTCCTTCATCGCATTTTGTTTCTTGAAGGAGGATGATGTTCACCTTCATTGTTGGCACAGGGGCAAACCCAGGGTTCAACGCTCAAGAGCGCACCAACAAAACCCTAACTACCGACCCTTTCGGCAACACCTGCAAAGCAGATGAAGTCTCACCCAAGGTAGAGGCAGGGGTGGTTGCAGGACTCAGATGTCTGCAACCTTAGTTGGGACTCAAGATGGACTATGTTTCGAGTGCTTACACAAACGTGGTATATATAAAAGAAATAATTACCATGCACGAAACAAATAAATGAAATATTTTGTTATACTTTAAAGCAACTAAAATATAATTAAACACTTGGAACAATCATTTCCAAAATTGTGTGCTCTCTCTTGATTGACATCCAAGGAGGAAGGTTATTGTTTATAACAAAAAAAATCCACACTAAGTACGTAGAACGAAGCTCTCCAAATGGATTGACACCATCAGCTGCCAACGAAAGTCTAACATTACGAGGTTCTTCTTTAAAAATTGGCCACTTTTATTCGATGTACTTCAATGCAAAACCATCTACAGACATTCAAATAACATCGTCTTGAATTTTGTTCTTTGCGTGGAGATCCATAAACTGTGCTATACTTTGGCACCTGAACAACCGCTGGAAACGTGGAATTATCGAAATATAACAAAGAACTTTGCAAGGCACCTTCTTTGACGCTTTATCAGTTTGATATCTACTGATTTGACATTGTGGGCATTCATTTTCTAATTCATATTGTCCATAATATATGATATGATCATTAGGACATGCATCAATAGCCTGATAGCCCATTCCAATTTCTTTCATAATCACGGATATTTCTCGATATGTGTGTGGCAAAATATTTGACGTCGGTAATAGAAATTCACCAAACAATCTACAAAATTCTAAACAATAAGTCAATGTAAACAATATTAATCATCAATATCACGTCCAATATAATAATTTACAAATTAGAAAACAATAGCAATATAGGAAAAAATTGAACCTTTTAAGTATTTGTGAACATGCAAGGCATAAATAATTAACAAATTAAATACCTTAGTATTTGTGTGAGGCATGTGTTTGATAAACCATTCAAAACCTTTAGGTTCACCAACAACAATATAGTAGATAAAATATTTGTTTTTGAGCCTTCATAAAGAGGTTGATGTGACTTCTCGAGTAGAGGATCAACATCATGACTATCATCTAGGTTGTCCTCATCCATTCGAGCAAATGTGTCTTGGATCAATCTATGTACCTCATCTTCCTGATTTGAATCACTAACATTATCTCCATCCATATCATCATTAATAACTTGATCAACAGCTTCAATATTCTGATCTCGAAGTTCATCACCCTGTAAAGGAGTATTTCTGCTAGTACTTGGCAAATAACTCTCTGGAGGTCGACATTTTGGGGGCATCATCTATATATTTAAAAACAATGTAGAAAAGTTAGTGTGTATAGAAAATATAAAAATCCTGATAAGAAATATTACTAAAATTCATGACATGTTGATTATTACAGAGAATACATTAAATATTGAATCCTCTTACCAAGGGACGATATTCATAACCCCCTTCGGCATGGCCCTTCTCCCTACAATGTCTTTCAGTTGTTGTTATTAAAATTATTTTTCTTTGCAAGCCTCTTCAATCATAGCAAGGAGAATAACAATTTCCATTGCCCCTCACCTCTAATGCCTCTCTTAACCGAGCAAGCTTCCTGACATTTTCATTCATAGTGACAAATCCTTGTCCTGACAGGTAATTGTCTTACCTACACCATACCAAACAATAATTTGTCAAATTTTTACATTTTAGCTACTCCTTTCGATTATGATATTTTTATTTACAATGACCTACAATCCTCACAATTATTTCTTCTAACACATTTTGACATGTTTTTATTTTTTATTATCGATTAACTATTAAGATCGATATGCTTCAATTTGTACTATAGATTAGTAGTGTGTACTGAATCACCATGGAAAATAATTACACATCATTTAAAGAATGTGGTCAAAATTTCTCAAACTTGAATCACTCAACACCATAGTACACTAGCCTCTAAGTTGTTTTGTAGACAAAATGCCAATCTTTGAAATTCACCACTAAAAAAAGAATGCCGACCACTTGTCATCCAAAATTGGGTTGGATTGGTTTAAATTATGACCAGTTGATTTTCAACTACTTACAATGGTCACAATTTTATGCTACGTACAGTGGTCATAGTTTTATTTTCTAAGACACTTTGTCATGTTCTCATTTTTCATTGTCTGACTAGTAGATTTCATCATGTTATCGTAGATTTCGTCATGAATTTTTTATATTTTAGATACTCCTTATTAATAGTGTATAAACAAGTTACATCAAATACAAACTAAAGTTAATCACTACATCTATAATTGCGTGTGATTATAAAAATTGAGAGAAACAACATCATATATAAGAAAAGGGTATGTGGATTTTATTGAGAAAGTTGAAACAAATATACTTTATTTATATTGGAGGAGTATGGTATATAATCATAAGTTCATTTGTTAAAGGTGCTTAGTCATAAGCCAAGAAAGTTAAAGGTGGCTAACCATAAGCTAAAATGGTTGAAGGTGGTTAGTTAAAAGTGATTGTTATGTGCCTAATCACGACATAGATAACATCTTTATAATAAGGTCATATGTGTACAAATGTTTCCTTTATATAATAACGACATATATACCTAACATAAGTTTAGGGTTAGTGTTTATGT
>JASDQU010224198.1:0-17510 GCA_032191745.1 Picea mariana | reverse complement strand
TTATGCACCAATGAATGTCCTCATGGCATGGGGCATGTTCTAGGGTATACACTTGAATTATAATGCCATACCAATTACTTAAGGGATTGATGGACTATGCATGATGCCTTAGCAAGCCCTGCATTGTGAATATTTAGTCATTGAGTGAGATGTGGTCATCATTTCAAGGATTGGTGCAATGGGGATCGTTCTTAAGGTCAATTCCATTTGCAAGTTGTAATCTCTTTATTATAACAATTGTCTTTGGGCTTCTATATTGGGTGATTTCATATTTTATATTGATAATCATAGCAGCAAGGTGAAGGATTCAAAATATCATAAAAGGAGTCACATGTTCAACTTGAGGTCTTGAATAAGTGCTTATGTAAATTTTGGCACTAATTTTGGTTTGATTAAAATCCCATATAGTGATTCTTTAAACCTTGATTTCAAAGGATTCAGTTTGAGAAACTAGTGCCCTACATTGAGCTTGAAATTTAATCCTTGGTACACATGAGTCCATGGTCAATTCAATGAGTTAGTATGTTAGTTAGGTGTGTCAGATGTGTTGGTGCATGGGTTAGGAATTGAGGGGTAGTAGGTGCATTTTAGTAATTCATTGGATACCAACATCGCTCTTAGTTTTCTTGTCCTTGTATATCTAATCAAATTAAATATATAACAATCACATTCCAAATAAGACCCACGTGAGATTGAAACCATTAACAATGTTACTATTAGATTAAGGGAGGATTCTATCACATAAACTAAATAAACTAATTACACAGGGAATTTGTGGATGATGAATTAATCTTTTGTTATAGTACCCATTTCCCCTATTTTAGCACTTGATCTTTGAAGGATATAGATGGTGTCGAGGAGAAAGAGTTTAATTTTTTATATTTTTGCAAATATTCAAGATAGATGCATGCATTTGGATTCTAGCTACAAAGGGTATGCACTATAGGATAATGAGTTTATTAATAATTCATGGTTTCTCATGTTTTGAGTTTCTCTTTATGAAAAAGAATGTAGTGTTTCGTGGTCCAAGACAATTTACTAGATGAAAAAGAATGTAGCATTTCTCATGTTTTGAATTTCTATTTATGAAAAAGAATGTAGTATTTCCTGTTTCGAGACAATTTACTACATCAAGAGGCCGCTATGTTTCATTGCAAACTTGGGATTACAATCTAAAATCATTTAAAGTAATTTCCCTTGTATACACAATATATTAGGGATACGTTGATTATTTTATATAGAAGGAAGAAAACAATTTCAGATCTCAATCTTATATTAAGTTTTAAGTTTTGAATCAAATTGGATTTCTATGACCTCATTGATTTGGTTTCCATATTTTTTTTCAAATATAATACCATCATTAGTGTATCTTACCCCCATAACCCATACTTCTTTGTAATATAATATAATTTTCATTAAGAAACACATGGATTTTTTTAAAAGGATATTATAAATTAATTCACATCTCAAGATTTCATATTTGTTTTCAAATATAATACCATCATGAGTGTATCTCACCCTCCATAACCCATACTTATTTGTAATATAATTTTCATTAAGAAACACATGGATTTTTTTAAAAGGACATTATAAATTAATTCACCTCTCAAGACTTCATTCGATGGACTTCTCTAGTTCCTACTCTAGCTCCTACTTCAAATAAGAACAAAAATTTTGTTAACCTTGGTAACTTCCTTGGTCAAATCATGGATCATTTCATCTATTCCTGCAACAAAATGGGTAACCACTGTCATGGAAAAGTTCAATGCATTCACAAATCTATTTAGATGTCAAACAATGCATTATTTTGTTTGCAACTTTTAATAGATTACATCATAGTTTCTCATCAACAACATGTCATTCATGCCTATATTCACAAAAAAAGTGATTGCAATGCAAACATGTTGAAAGTTGTGTTTATCACCAATAAATTTGCAATGTTGCCATCATTTGTAACAAAATAGAACATGTGACATACTTTTCTCCACTCTAGGTAACCAAGAAGTTACTAATTTGAGTTTGTTCACCTTTCTACGAAGTTCCATTAGAAGGTTGAGTTTGATAATACCTTGGTCTCGAATTCATTCTCAATGATCTTAGGCTAATTCATTTGCATAAATAGCTTTGTGAAAATCAAAAGATCATATAATTGACTTTCTTATTGGATGTTCCACCATATCACATGCACACTACATACTACATAGTGAAAAGGGTTCCCCATATATGGACACTAAACATGTACCATAGCGAGTCAGTAGGTAATGGGTTATGCATGCATGGATTAGTAATTAGAGGATACAAATTAGTCAGGCATTAAGGATTAGGGGTTAGTATGTGTAAAGATTAGGCGTCTAATGGACAATTTGTATGGCCACCCAGGTTCGAAACTCACCCCTATCGGGAGGAGATACCAAAAAATCCAACCATGCTAAGGTTAGTGTGGCCTAGGCCGGGTGTGATCCCCAGGTGATTTTGACGGCTTAGATGCCCATGGGTTGCGGTTTCTATGGCTAGTCCTTTAATGGATTAGATGCCCCCGAGTTGCGGTTTCTCAGTCACGGGCTATTAAGGTACAATTTTATTAAAACTATCCCCATTGATATAAGGATCATAGTATATTAAAACTTGTAAACTTTAACAACTAATATGGAAAGAGACAAAAATAATGTTCTTCTCACTATAAGTATATATATTCCAACAATAAAAATTGAGATTTTTAAAATGGAGAATATCTAGCACCCGGAGAGAACTCAATTGGCAAGTGCCATGATATGAAGTGTTATGTTCAATGAGGTTTCGAGTTCAAATCCCCCAATTTACCCATGCTTGCAGAAGTATGGTACCTAGAGGTTATAGTAGTAATTGTCGAAATCGACTCCTATAAAAATATATTAATTTAAGAACACAAAATTTATTTATATAAAAAATTATAAACATATATTAAAAATGAGGGTTCAAATATCATAAAGTTGTAATAAATAAATAACTCTTTCAATTTAATATTTCAAATGTGTACATATCCATGTTAAAATTTTGTATTCATCATTGCCATAAAAAAAAACTCATATTTATTTATTTATTTATGATTGTAAATTTTGCGTTCAAAAAATTTATAGATTATGATTTTTTTAAATAAATAATTGTTTCAATTTAATATTTCAAATATGTACATATCCATGTTAAAATTGCCAATCCAAAAAACCTCATGATTGTGAATTTATTTATGATTGTAAATTTTGCGTTCACAAACTTAAAAAACCTCATGATTGTGAATTTATTTATGATTGTGAATTTATTTATGATTGTAAATTTTGTGTTCACAAACTTTATAAATTATGGATTTCATGATTATTTTTAAAGGTTTAAAATTATATTTTTTCATAAAAATTTATGTTCATAAAATAAATATAAATACAACATAAAATAAAGTTGATTATAAAAATATAACTACTATTAAAAATTTAATATAAATTATATATTAAATATAATTAAATAAAAATAATGTTTTTTAAATTTTTTTTGGAGATAAACTCTATATAAAAATAGACAAATAAATTTCATGAATTAAAATTATATTGTTTAGATTCATAATTTAAATTTAAATTAAATAATATCTATCCAACCAATAATGTTTATAAAATGAATATCCAAAATCATCATCTTTCACCAAAGAATTGGTTTAACTACTTATTAAAGGCCAGTGATTGAAGTTTTTCATATATTTTTACATTCTATTCACACGTGCGTGTAATAAAATGTTAAAATCCTTAGCATTAAAGCCATTAGTAAATAATTTTTTTCATAGATAATTGTTTTTTTTTTTTAATTTAAATTTTACATTATAAAATCTCTTCACTCACATAATAGACATCCTCCTCTCTCTCTATTTTTTGTTGCACATGACATTTTGAGCATTCCAATGGACCAATAAGATACACCTTTGAAATTCACACGTGCGTGTAATAAAATGTTAAAATCCTTAGCATTAAAGCCATTAGTAAATAATTTTTTTTCAGAGATAATTATTTTTTTTTTAATTTAAATTTTACATTATAAAATCTCTTCACTCACACAATAGACATCCTTCTCTCTCTCTATTTTTTGTTGCACATGACATTTTGAGCATTCCAATGGACCAATAAGATACACCTTTGAAATTTACCCTCGAAATGGAATGTCATCAATTAAGATTATTGGTTTTGCATCATAATTCCCAGTCGATCTCAATTAACCACGCATCTGCAGTTTCACACCTTGGAATATCATAAGACGAGTAGAAGGGTTGGGATGTAGTTCCAATGGACATCAAAGAAAATACTCCTTCTCGTGGGGGAGTGCATGAAGTTCCACACAATGAGTTTGCCCACCATTAATGTTTTACAAAGTTACAATTTTGTTGGTACAATATGTAAAAGACCTTTGCAGCCAGAATGCATGGACATATTATAGGAAGGTTTATGTAATTGTTAGTATGTTAGCAATAGGGAAATTGGCGTCAACCTCCCCTCCGACTCCTTCAGGGCTGACATGACCTCCCGGTCTAGGATCGTTCAAGTCATCGAACCGACTGGTTCGTTGGGCTTCAGATGGAACCGATTTAACTTGACACATGCCCTTTACCTTCTTGATGCAGTTATATAGCACCCGCGGACCCTCTCCTTAGTGCTTTTTCGATCTCAACGCCAACTCTGCTATCTTTCCGTGCTAGGCCTCCTCCTTGACATGACCACGGACTAGGACCATGAGCCAACTCCCTTCGCGACTCCGTGCTTCGGAACTTTTGCACACTGCTTACTCCTCTTCCCAATTCCCAAATCGGTGAATTATCTGGGACCAAATCTACGGTCCACGTTTCCCTAGAAATCAACGGTTTTGATCGACTTCGCGAGTTCAGGCTTTGTGATTCCTTCCTTCTCCCAACTGTGCTTTTCCCGATTGAGAATCACCGATGTGTCGATCCAAATCCACGTGTCCCTCCTTGATGGACGGCAAAGATTTACTTCGGCTCTCGGATCTTCGGGTGTTCTCCTCCTAGATTCTTCCAAAGGGTTCCTCCTCCGAATTGCACGGACCTATGCCATGTGCTCTCCTAGATCCAATAGTCTGGATTCGAATTGCTCTTCGCAAATTCACGAAGATCCTTGGTTGCTCTCGGCAAACCTTCTAAAGCTCCTGCTCCTGAACCTCTCGATCTTCCACCACCTGTCTCCTCCTCGACGATGGATGATTCTGCTACTTTTGGGACTTCGGCAAGTCCTTGACTTCTTTTGCACACTTAGCGCAAATTCACCTTTAGAGACTTAGGTTGTTCTCGAACTCTTTCTTCACTCCTTGCAGAAATATGTGCAACTCTCCTGTGACTTTGGTCGGCTTGAAAACCTTCAAGGTCCCAAGTTCCTCTACGTCCTTCAATGGACTTCTTCTTTCCCTCTTGGCCGTCTCTCACCCTACTTCCTGAGCTTGTAAGGTAAACTTACAACAACTTAAGCGCACTCCTTGTGCTTGGCTCATCTCTTCGACAACTTCTCCCTTAGCCTTAAGGAAAGGTTTAAGGCATCTCCTTTCCTTTGCCGACGCGCTTCTTGCAAAGACTTCCTTCACTAGAATATTCAGTAATTATGGGGTTCTCTAACACCTTCAACCATTTTTCTTCTGTGCATGCTCACACTATCTTGATGCCCTCCTAGTAGAGTATTTCAAAGCGTTCAGTGACTCTGAACTGTGCTTCCTCCCACACAGTATTTCTTTCCAAGGTACTTAACCGCCTTGTAATTTCTCCCCGAGTCTGTAAATTAATCTAGTGTGCCCTCCTGACAACTTCTCTTTTGACTCCACTGAGTTCAAACTTGCACTCTTTGCATTGGCTTATAGAGTTTCCCCCCTCTGTCGCACACTCCTTGCACTTAGCCTAGAGAACCAAACTTAACTCAACACACTCTCGGATAGAGAACTGTGTCCCTATCTCTGCAGACGATTTCTAACATCATCTACAATTCACAAATATGTAAATGACATTCATAACACAACACCCATTACATAGAAATATAGAATAGGAAAAACTAACATTTTCTATTAATGGTAGAATGCCAAATTACAACGGTGGAGTCCGAGCCACAGTTGCATCTTGGCTCTCTGTGATTCTCTCTCTATCTCCTATGCATTTGCCTACGACCCAACTCGTCTAACCTCTACTTAGAAACAATACATCAATTTATACAAGAGGGGCTCAATGAGCTTCCCTCACAAGCTTAAATTAGTGGTGTCAAATCACCATTCAAAACACCTATCTAATGGATAGGTTACAATGATGGAAATCTGCTCCAAATCGGATGCAGATCCCCTCTGTCGTCAGCCTATTAATGGCGACCTTATCTCCAGCTTGTGTGAAAGCACGATTTGGCTCTTCCAACTTGTCTTCAGTTAATTCCTGGATCATGCCTTGGATTATCGAGGAAAAAATGAGAGGGTGACGCCTCTCCTTCCTTGAATGTGCACCATGCGTGAGATCTAACTGGCGCATGTTGAGGTGGAGCGATGCTCCTACATCATACTCCACTATGGAAAAAATCATGAGCTCCTGCTCATGAGCTTTCCAACGTGGTTGAAATCCTCCTAGATCCTAAACTTTCTCCTGGAGTTGTCTCTCGGCTCCTCTGCTTTGTTGCTTCTGCTCCTGCATCATCTACGTTGCTCATGCATGTTTCTTGTTTCCCAACTTCCTTGTGTTGAACAATTCCTCTGTCAACTCCAACATCAACTTCCTTATCTCCTCAACTGCTTCGTCTATCTGCTCTATTGGCTGACTTTCCTTCTACAGACTAGCTTGCTACATTCCTCCCTTGTTCATGGACAAATCATGTTGATTTCCCAAGTCATCTTCTCCATCTCTTGTGGCCTTGAATTGACACTCTGTTGCATCCTCCACTTCTGAAGTCTCCATACTGAACTGTCATTCAACTACTTCTTCTGACAGATTGACCCCTGTCATTTTCATGACTGGTTCTGTTCCAACTTCCACCAACTGCAACTTGTGTTGGTGTATCTCCTCGGGCATGGATATTCCTTGGCATCCACCTTCTGGTTCTAGATTTCCCAACCAATCCTCCAGTGCCTTTAACTCCAATTCACACTGAGTGAGTAACTCAACCGGGTTTTCTCCCTCTGTTGGGACAAACATCAATATTTGTTCCTCTTCTTCCATGACAGTCTCAGCTTGTTGTCTTCCTATTGCATCTGCAACATCTATGCTAGCCTCTCCTTGGTCGCTTGGTAGGAATATCTTGACTCCTCCAATGATCAGAATTCTCCCCTGATCCTTCTCTTTGATGGTGGAAGTTTGCAAATTCTCATCATCTCCATTCACACGGCTCGTAACTCCGTGCAAATCTTCATCTGAGTGAGATCTTCCTTCTACTTCCTCTCTGTCTGTCAACATCCTCTGACGTGAACTCTCAGCTGNCCTGATCCTTCTCTTTGATGGTGGAAGTTTGCAAATTCTCATCATCTCCATTCACACGGCTCGCAACTCCACGCAAATCTTCATCTGAGTGAGATCTTCCTTCTACTTCCTCTCTGTCTGTCAACATCCTCTGACGTGAACTCTCAGCTGAGCTCATCTCTTCATCCTATCCCACCTGGAAATATGGGATGTCTCCTCTGCCCACCTGGTAGTTTATGAGATCTAATGATCCCTTCTCATTGCCCACCTGGAAATCTATGAGATTCTTTCCAGATCTCTTTCCCTTATGATTGAGGTTTTAGCATGCCTCGGCCACCTCTTTAACACCTGTTGTTGCCTCCTAGCCAAAAACTTCTAAACAGGCCATCTGGTTTTCCTCTTCAAAGGCCATTCGTACCTCTAGTGCACCTTTGACTCCTGCTACATTTTGAATGAAGTTTCTCCATCTCTAGTCAGATTTCACTGAGCTCCTTGTCCATCTCTGCCTTGCTCTTCTACGGGTATAATCCCCCTTGACCATGTTTATGACTGTCAATGGCCATCTTTACCTTCTACCTACCCTCCTAGCAAGTCTGTTGTTCACTCTACAACTAAGAGCATCTTCAGCTTCTCCTTCGCCTGAAATCTAGAGACGAAAATGTCGCCTCCTTCACCTACTGTCTACAGGTGAAATCAAGCTCTAATACCACTTGGCGTCAACCTCCCCTCCGACTTCTTTGGGGCTGACACGACCTCTCGGTCTAGGATCTTTCAATTCATCAAACCGACTGGTTCGTTGGGCTCCGGATGGAACCGATTTAACTTGACACAAGCCCTTTACCTTCTTGATGCGATTATATAGCACCCACGGACCCTCTCCTTAGCTCTTTTTCAATCTCAATGCCAACTTTGCTAGCTTTCTATGCTAGGCCTCCTCCTTGACGTGATTATAGACTACGACTGTGGGCCAAATCCCTTCGCGACTCCGTGCTTTGAAACATTCGTGCACTACTAACTCCTCTTCCCTGATTCCCAAATCGACGAATTCTCCGGGACTAGATCTACCGTCCACGTTTCCCTGGTGATCAACGACTGTGATCGACTTCGTGAGTTTGGGCTTCACGAATCCTTCCTTCTCCCGACACTTCTTTCCCGATTGTGAATCAGTGATGCGTCAATCCAACTCCACGTTTCCCTCCTTGATGGATGACCAAGATTTACTTCAGCTCTCGGCTCTTCAAGTGTTCTCCTCCTGGCTTCTTCCCAAGGGTTCATCCTCTAAAATGCATGGACCTCTGCCATGTTCTCTCCCAGATCTAATGGTCTGGATTCGAATCACTCTTCGCGACTTCACGAAGATCCATGGTTGCTCTTGGCAAACCTTCCGAAGCTCTTGCTCCCGAACCTCTCAATCTTCTGTCACTTGTCTCCTCCTCAACGATGGATGATTCTACTACTTTCGGGACTTCGGCAAGTCCTCCATTTCTTTTGCACACTTATCGCAAATTCACCTTTCAAGACTTAGGTTGTTCTCGAACTCTTTCTACACTCCTTGCAGATATCTTTGCAACTCTCTTGCGACTTTGATCATCTTGAAAACCTTCAAGGTCCTAAGCTCCTCTGTGTCCTTCAATGGACTACTTCTTACCCTCCTCGCAGTCTCTCACCCTACTTCCTGAGCTTATAAGGTAAACTTACAACACCTTAAGTGAACTCCTTGTGCTTGGCTCAGCTCTTTGATGGCTTCTCCCTTAGCCTTAGGGAAAGGTTTAAGGCATCTCCTTTCCTTTGTCGACGTGCTTCTTGCAAAGCCTTCCTTCACCAGAATATTCAACAATTTTGGGGTTCTCCAACACTTCCAACCATGTTGCTTCTGTGCATGCTCACACTATCTCGATGCCCTCTTGGTAGAGTATTTCATAGCGTTTAGTGACTCTGAATTGTGCTTCCTCCCACACAGTCTTTCTTTCCAAGGTACTTAACCGCCTTTAATTTCTCCCCGAGTCTGTAAATTCATCTGGTCTGCCCTCCTAACAACTTCTCTTCTGACTCCACTAAGTTCAAACCCATACTCCTTGCGTTGGCTTACAGATTTTCCTCCCTCTATCGTGCACTCCTTTCGCTTATCCTAGAGAACCAGACTTAACTCAACACACTCTTGGGTAGAAAATCGTGTCCCTATCCCTGCAGACGATTTCTAACATGCATCTACAATTCCAAAACATGTAAATGACATTCATAACACAACACCCATTACAAAAAAATATAGAACAGGAAAAACTATCATTTTCTATTAATGGTAGAATTCCAAACTACAATGGTGGAGCCTGAGCCACAGCTGAGTCTCGGATCTTTGTGATTCTCTCCCTATATCCTATGCATTTGCCTACAACCCAACTCGTCTAACCTCTACTTAGCAACAATACATCAATTTATACAAGAGGAGCTCAATGATCTTCCCTCGCAAGCTTAAATTAGTGGTGTCAAATCACCATTCAAAACACCTATCTAATGGATAGATTAAAATGATGGAAATCTTCTCCAAATCGGATGCATATCCCTTCTATCGTCAGCCTATTAATGGCGACATTATTTCCAACTTGTACGAAAGCACGATTTGGCTCTTCCAGCATGTCTTCAATTAATGCATGGATCACACCTTGGATTCTCGAGGAAAAAATGAGAGGGCGACGCCTCTCCTTCCTTGAATGTGCACCATGCATGAAATCTGGCTAGCCCGTGTTGAGGTGGAGCGATGCTCTTGCATCAAAAATGTATAGGAAATGAGCCAAAAAAATTAAACCTTTTTGAACTTGTTGATTTGCTTCGAGGTAGCCCTTATATAATATAAAGTTCCATTTCCAGTTAAAAAAAAAAGGACACACCCTTGAAATTTAAACAATCTCTCTTTTGCATGTAGTACTTAGATCCCAAATATTTGAAGTTTCAACTTCTCCTTCCTCCTAACCATAAAGTGCTTCTAATGAATTAATTTGATGATTCTTCTTCCTCACCATAGAATGTTTTGTGAATGAACTAATTTGATATTTAATTTTTAAAATACTAAAAATAATGTTGAAATGTTGAAATATTGAAATCATATATATATATATATATATATATATATATATATATATATATATATATAAGGTACACATTAAAATAATTAGGTCATTATAAAATAGGAAAATCAATAAAAGGTGCATAACTAATTAAAACTAAATAAATTAAGGAAGGCTTATTACTTGTAGGAATCTTTGCATGGATGATAAGTGGACTCATCCATGTAATTTGAAGATGAATATTTTAAGGGAATGAAGGGTGCTTGTAAGGGAATAATTTTGGGCTATTTGGTTGTTGGGGTGGGGGAGCTATGAGAGGTGAGGATATGATAAGGAGGTAGAAAAAGTTTGGCATAGTTTTATTGATTGAAGGCTTGGGGTTCACGAGAGTTGTCTTCCACATTTTAGTTGTTGCTTGTGGTGATATTGAAAATATAGTTGACGGATGTTGATCTAAGTCGAACTTATGTAAGTATTCTTAACTTTCTTCCTATTTTTAACAGTTGCTAAATTTACCTATGAATGATGTATTATTTGTTGAGATTTACTTTGATTAACCGTTGTTGTTGTAAATATTTATGTTATGTGTTCAAAATAATAATAATAATAAGTAAATCTAAAAATAAACCAACTTAAAATTTTAAATAAAAATATAAGTGAAAACAACAAATGTCTTTCTTAAATCACACCTATGATAAATTGCAAACTTTCCCAAACAAATTCAAACATAAAAATGAGGYTGATCTAAACTTGAAACRCGCTTACAAGTTTCAAAAATCCAACAATTGTTGTGGAAATTGTATTTACATATCATTAAGAACACAACATATTCAAACCAAATACATAGAGTTAAGAAACAAACATGCACTTAGTGTTGTTAGAAATTAAAGGGAAAACTAGAAACATAAATATCCTTTAAAATTGATTTACTAATGTAGTTTTGGATTGGCAATATATTCAAAATTCTAATGAAAACCAATAACATAAATAATACAATGGATCTGAACATTACCTTAGAAAAAACAAAGAATAGATCTAAACATTACCTTAGCAAAAACAAGGGACATATTTACCTGATGAGCTTATTGCTATCCTCTTTATGCATGCTCAGAAAATATTTAAGGATAATTGATCAAACCCTCAAGGGTATATCTCATCATAATCTTATGAATAGTTTTTCCAATAAGAACTTAGGGAAATATCAGAAAAATATCCAGCATACCAAACAACCAATACTAGGTTGAAGCAAGGACACCACTATCCAAAAAAAGGTTCCTTACAGCCTAAACAAAAACTATCGAAAACAAAACTGCTATAGTTATAATAACAGTTAAAGGGCTTCCTTAAAAACCCTATTGAAGGTAGAAAACATAGGTTACCAAAGAGGAAACGAAGGCAGCAACATAGGTGGCACTAGCAAAAAAACAACAAGTGCAACAACAATGAGATAGTAGCAACAAACAATAAGGATAAAGGAGGCAGCACATGAATAGGTGATAGTATCAGCAAGGAGACAATGGTAAGCTGGAAAAATAACCTTAGGGGTTTGTGGTAGCAATAGAGAGCAAGGATAAACCCTTGGTGGCAATCCCAAGCAGGTTGCACCACTTCTAAGAGAGCCGCAGCACTATACAGGAAACCAAGAAGGGAGTTGCACCCTATACCAACAACAAAGGAGGGATTCGCACCACATACGAGTAGCCAAGGAGGGAGTTGCACCTCTATACCAGATTGAACAAGAAGGGGCCGCACCACACACCAGCAAAACCTTAGACCAATAAGGTTGCACCTAAACTTGGCAAGAACAATCCAAGGAAGTCACACCTTAAACCAACAAGAGCAAACAAGGAGGCCACAACAAATTTCAGGCCAAGAGATTTGAAAGAAGAGGACTGAATAATGAATGAGAGAGTGAGGGGAGAGGTATCTTATTTATACTTTAGGTGGGTCAGTTAAGGTTTACAAATTAACCCTAATTTTAGGGTTAGATTAAAACCCAACAATAAAAAAATTAAATAATTAATATTTTAATCATAAAATATTAATGAGAAATTCAACAAGTCAAGGTGGCTATCAAAGACCCAAATCACATAAAAAAAAAGGGAGGATGTGGCTCAAACAAAATAAAGGGGAGGTTTTTCTTTAATGGCAGAATGTCCACAAAGGTCTCATGATATAACTTATAAGATTTTATCATCCTAGCATAAGGTCAATGATGTGATCATGTCCTTCTTAACTGCTCCTAGGTCTCATGGACCATCCTGGGAGAGAATAAGATCACACATCATTTCGTCTTGGTACTTAACCAAGAAATTCCTAGTCCCATACCAGGATACCCTAAAACATGTCCAAGGGCCCTATATCACCACTAGGGTCTTATCCACCAAGGTACACAACCAAGGATCAATCCAAGCACCGAGAAAGGATTCCCCATACCACATCCAAGGGCCCTAGAACACATCTTGGGACTTAAATCATCAAATTTCTTGCTCCTTTACCAAGAACCCCAACAATAAACTAGGGGCCCTCACTAGGGTATTTTTTCATGGATCTAACTGCTTGGTCCCATACCAAGAACCCTAGGAGTGTACTAGGGGACCTATATCTCATCTAGGGTCTTTGCCATCCTCCCGGAGAATGGCTTTTGAAGCTGATTAATTTTAACACTCCCTGTCAGCAAGAGAGGCATTCTCAGCAACACCAAGCTTGTCTCGAAAGTACACAAACTTTGTAAACGACAAAGGCTTGGTCAAAATATCTGTAGATTGTTCCGTCGTCGGAACATACTAAATACTGAAAATGTTCTCCTACACCATGTCCTGAACGTAGTGATATCTCATCTCAATGTGTTTCAATATGTCATGAAACGCAGGATTCTTGCAGAGATTTATACAACTCTGGTTATCATAGTGAATTACTGTGGGTTCCAACTCAGCACTGAACAAATCTGAGAGTATATTTCTGAGCCACACTACTTCTCTATTGGAAGCACTTGTAGCAATGTATTTTGCCTCTGCAGTGATTTGGGCTATGGATCCCTACTTCTTGTTGGACTAGGAGATCATAGTTGAACCCAAACTAAAACAATATCCAGATGTACTCTCCCGATCCACTGTACTGCCCATCCAATGTGAATCTATATAGCCATGAAGCATTACACCTCCACTGGAAGTGTATCTGATCCCATAGGCTATAGTACCTCATAAATATATGAGAATATGCTTAGCAGCAACCATATGAATGTGTTTCAGTTCACACATGAACTGGTTGAGGGAATTCACTATGTAGCAAATGTTTGGTCTAGTGTGTACTAGATACATCAAGGACCCAATAATCTGATGATATATGGTAGGGTCTTCTGGATATGAACACGTAACTTCTTCAGGTTATAAATCATAGGTGTGGTCATGGACTTACAGTCTAGCATCCCAAATCTACAAAGCATGTCAACTACATACCTGCTTTGTGAGATAAATAGCTCACCATGTTTATGCCACACCTCTAAGCCAAGAAAGTAATGCATAAGACCCAAGTCCTTCATTTCAAATTATGTTGATAACTCCCTCTTATTCTGAGCTATCATATGTTCCTCTCCAGTAAGGAATAAATCATCCATATATAAAACCAAGATAACAAGATGATTCTTCACAATATTTATATAAATATTAGGATCTGCTATACTCTTGGAGAACCCAAGACTCTGAAGAAAACTGTCAACTCTTCCATACCAATCTCTCGGAGCTTGTTTCAATCCATAAAAGGATTTTTCGAGTTTTTAGACATGGGATTTGTTCCCATGGATCACAAAACCCTCAGGTTGCTCGACATAAACCTCTTGTTCAACTTCACCATTAAGAAAAGTAGTCTTAACATCCATTTGGTGAAGTTTCCAATAAAAAAATGAAGCAAGAGAGATGATGATTCTGATAGAGGTATACCTGGAAACAGGAGAAAATATCCCATCATAATAAATTCCTTCTTTCTAAGAGAAACCACGAGCCACAAATCTATCTTTGAATTTTTCAACACTGCGATATGTTGCATGCTTTATTTTGTAAATCCATTTAGAGGTTACTACTAATTTTCCTTGAGGTCTTGGGACTACTTCCCATACATCATTCTTCAATATTGACTCGTACTCTTCTATCATGGCATCCTTCCACACTTTATGTTCAGTAGCCTCATCAAAAGTGAAAGGTTCTAAGCCAATCACAAGATTCAACTGATCTATTAGACATGAGTATTTATCTGGTTTCTTTCTTTCTCTAAAGTTACCTTTAGGTGTTGCATGTTTTTCTGCTTCTTTTAAAATTCCATGGCACCATGTTGGCTTCCTTTTGACACGAGTTTTCTCTAGAGGAAAATCAATATAATCCCTTATGGGATCAACTAAAGGCTCTCTGGCCTCCTTCCTCTGCTCATCTGAAAGTGGTGAAACTTAAGGTTCTGGAGATGGAGTTTGATACTCCTATGTATCACATGGAAGTTCTCTAGAATGACGAAAGGCGAATTCCTCATGAAAATTCACATCTCTACTAACCTCTATGTACTTTTTCCCTGGTACATAGATTCGATATGATTTTTAGGTCTCACTGTACCCCAAAAAAGTGCCTTTATTTTCAAAGGGCTCTAACTTAGGCCTCTTTTCTTTTGGTACATGAATGTAGACAGGACTACCAAAAATTCTCAAATGGTCAACTGAAGGCTTCTTACAATTGAAGACTTATTTTGGAGTTTTCTCTTCCAAGTCTTTATGAGGACACCTATTCTGAATTTAGACTACATTCCTTACAGCTTCGACCCAAAGAGACAATGAAATATTCTGATCATACATCATGGCTCTGGATGCTTCAAAAATTGTCATGTTCTTTCTTTCTACAACCCCATTCTGCTAAAGATTATAAGGCACAACCATCTCCCTCTTAATACCAAAATCCTAACAGAGATCATGATACTTGTGGGAGTCAAACTATTTTCTATTGTCTGTTCTAAAAACATGGATATGTCTACCTGTATAATTCTCAACAAGATTCTTAAAATCCTGAAATTTACTGAAAGATTCATCTTTAGTTTTTAAAAAATAAATCCAAGTTTTACGAGAACAATCATCAATAGAAATGATATAATAAATACAACCATTCATGGACAAAGTAATCATAGGTACACAAAGATCATAATGAATAAGATCTAAGATACCATTACTTTTTCTATTACTATGAAGGTGAGCTTTCTTTGTATTTTTACCAAGAGAACAGCCTCTACAAATACTATCATGCTCAAAATAAAAAAAATTGGCATACATGTTACCATCTTTTGCAAACCTAGGAGAGCATTATAGTTGAGATTTCCAAACCTTATGTGCCATATTTTGCAAGGGTTGATCATCTCATGAGCTAAATATTGAATAACTTGACCAATGACTTTGTAAATTCCACCTTCTTGAGCTCCGATTATCATGGTTGAGATCATACTTTCATTTGAGGGCCACATAAGAGCCTTTCCTTTGGAGAAGGCTACTGAGTACCCTTTACTTTCTAGAACTGCAACCGAGATAAGATTTTTCTTTAATCCAGGAATATAAATAATTTCTTCAATATGAAATACATTACCAAACTAAAGTTGAAAGGATGTTGATCAAAATCCTTTAATGGCATAGGTGCCATCATTACCCAATTATACCTTCACATTGAACTTATTATCTCCATAGTTCAGAAGGTTTTGTTTGAACCCTGTCATGTGCTTGGAGGCCCCACCGTCCACTAACCAAACTTCTTCTGATTTGGTGACAGTACTAGAGAGACTTGAAACAAGATAATTTTCTTTGTGTTGTTCTTGTTCTTTAGTAGCAGTTCTGGTTCTCCTTCTTGGAGGCTCTTCTTCCTCAGTTGCAACTGAAGCAAGAAACCTGCCTTTCTGTTTCTGCTGTGAAGGAGGGTTCCTGCAGTCTTTTGCATAATGACCTAGCCTTTTACAGTTAAATCATCTTACTTTAGACAAATGAGAGTGAAAGTGAGAATGTTTACCTTGTGGTTTCTTACCTTTTCCTTTGTGCTAAGGAAACCTCTTCCATTTCTTGTCTTTGAATGAAAGAGCATGGTCTTTCATCGTTGAGGGTTCATTTCTGCTTTTAAGTCTACCCTCTTCTTCCAGGAAATCATGTCATAATCTCTCAAAGTTGGGTTGAACTTATCTTCCATTGACTAATGAGAGAAATGTATCGCATGAGTGAAGAAGACCATATATTTTTGTTTGTACAAGGTCATCATCATCCACTGCAAATCCAATTTCTACAAGTTGATCTCTTGTTTGGGAAATTTTGGAAAAGAAGGTAGAGATAGTTTCATCCTTTCCCATATTTAATGTGCGTAGTTGTTTCTTCAAAATACTCTTCTGAGTTGGGGCATTATTTTCATATAGATTTTCTAGGGCATCAAAACATTCCTTAGTTGTCCTTAGATGAGCAATAAGAGGCATCATGATGTCTTTACCTAAGTCAAAAATGACCCCCTTTGCTTTGGCCTACCTCTTCTTATAGGTTTCTCTTCCTGCATTTGAGAAGGTTCTTCCATCACCCTAGTAACCATTTCATCCAAGTCACCTTCTTCTAGGATATTAAAAAACCTAGCCTTCCAAACATTGAAGTTTGAAGCCCCTTCAAGCCTATATGTTTCTTTGAATGAAGATGAATCCATACTGAAAAACAAGATATGATATAAAACAAGCTTACTATTGATCTACAAAACAAACCCTTAGGTGCGGATCTACGCAGGCTCAAAAGTCTACCACAATTGAGCTCTTTTCACACCCTAAGCTCTGATACCATGTTAGAAATTAAAGGGCAAACTAGAAACAAAAATATCCTTTAAAATTTATTTACTACTGTAGTTTTGGATCAGCAATATATTCAATATTATGTTGAAAACCAATAACAAAAATAATACAATGGATCTGAAAATTACCTTAGCAAAAACAAAGAACAGATCTAAAAATTACCTTAGAAAAAGCATGGG
>JASDQU010224197.1:964-17660 GCA_032191745.1 Picea mariana | reverse complement strand
TGAGATGCCCATATTTTCCATAGAACCAACATTTTCCCTTACCCTTACTGTCTTTTGACTTAGACCTGGTTGTACCTTTATGATATTTCCCTCCTTCTGTAGATCGACCTATGACCACCATTGCTTCTGCTGTTAAGGTTTCCTTATTGGATCTTCTCCTCATTTCCTCATACTACAGATCTCCCACAACAGTGTCATAATCAATGACATATGTTGAGATGAACCACATAGATGTGACCAGATGGTCCCAAGACTCATGCAACAAACATAGTAGCGTAACCGCCTTGTCCTCATCTTCGTACGTTACATCCATACTAGATAATTGACAAATCAGAGTATTGAAAACATTCAAGTGATCAACAATTTTCGTACCTTCTTTCATTCGCAAGCTGTACAACTGCCTCTTCAAGAAGATTATGTTCATCAAGGACTTTGTCATATATAGAATCTTCAGTGTGTTCCAAAAAATTGTTGTTGTCTCCTCTTCAGCGATGTTAAACAACACTTCATCTGCTAGACACAAAGTAATGATATTGAGGGCTCTTGCATCCATATCTTCCCAGCCCTTGTCTTTCATGCTTATCAGTTTCTGTGTCTTTCCATCCAACGTCTTTTGAAATCCTTGTTGCACAAGCACATCCCGCATCTTGAGCTTCCATAGCGCGAAGCTATTCTTATCGTTGAATTTCTCCACCTCAAACTTAGAACTCTGCACTTCTGCCATTAGCACAACCTCTCAAACCATAGCTTATACTAAACTGAGCTCTTTTAAAATGGATGAACAAATCTTAAAATTCAAGGTTGAATTCAAAAAAAAAATTAATCTCCAAAAATATAACCTTTTTAAAAATATATATATCTTAAAAAACCCTTTTAAAAAAAATATTCACCTTATACCATTCTCCATCCATTTTAATCATAAAATCGATCTATCACCTAATTTGTCTTATGTGCATAACAAAGGTCCACCTCACCTTTATTAAATAATATCCTCAACTTAATAAGACATCATCCACTCATAAAATATTCACCCTTTTAAAAATGCTTCATACCATTCACACCTTTGATTTGTTAGATCGACGCTCTTGTGAGTGTGGAAAGGGAGCACAAATTTTTGGAGATYGGTGCTYCTGTGAGTGTGGAAGGGGAGYGTTGATTCCCTGGCGCTATGTGGTGCATGAACCAAGTGCACCRATTTTGGGGAAATMCCTATTTCTGAAGTGTGAGAGCRTCGRCRCGCCTCTAACACTGCCTAGGGAGCGTCAATGACCTGGAACTCACTCAATCACACCTTCTGGTTCTCAGAAAATATTTGGGCTCCTCAGTACTTCCATCTGCTTGTACTTACATGTCAAAAACATGTCCAAAGGTTCTTGCGCTCATAGGAAACCTATACACAATTCGCCTTGGCTCACCTACGACACCTACTTTACCTGATCTAATACCACTTATTAGGCAACAGAAGCAAAAACGTAACAAGATTCTAATAGAAAAGAATATAAAACCGAGAACATTAATCACACAATTGACACAATGATTTATGTGGAAACCCAATATGGGAAAAACCACGAGGAAATGATAATCAATATTCTTATTATTCAAGGGAGAATTACAATAGCCAACACAGGCATCCAACCATCCTCTCCTCACATACACACTACACTCCACAGTATTGTGTCTTTCTCACATTGATCCAGGCGGATATTGGTGGCCACCCACCTATTCCAACTGGCTCATCTTGGCAGTTTTTCCCTAGTTTTCGGGTTCCGAACTTTCGGGGTTGTTTTGAGGCCCTAAACAACGTTTTTAGGGATCTCCATAGTTAAATTATAGGATTTGGCTTGATTTTGATGGAAACATGTGTATTCCTCGGATAGACCTTTCCAACGGGCTATCATGTGCCTAAAAAGAAGGTCGTATGCAAACGTTATGCCCCCGAGAAGTTGATACACCAAACTACCCAAAACAGGGTCCACAAAACTATTAGCTTTTCATCTTTCGGGGTTAGGGTTTTGGATTTTATTTATGTTAAAAAGGCCTTTAGAGCCTCATTGTAAATCATCTTCTTGCAAATGCGAGTAACCACCACATCTCTTCTCAGAGATAAGTTGCCACTGTTATCACATATTCCTGTCAAGACCTTGGGGGTCTATATTTTCTTCCTATGTCTATAATTTTGCTTGTCTTCTCCCCTCCTGTCGACCCGATCATAATTTTCCCTCCCCATCCCGGCATGTCTTTCTCTTTCATTCGCATTCATCCTTATCGATCAACTAGTTTTTCCCTGTCAATATTCCCAGAAGAGATTGGCCCTAAATTCCTCTGTCTCTTTTGAAGGTCGATCCCTCCTCCTTTTACCTCCATCACTGAACCTTTTCTTTCCCAAGCCTAAGTCTGGTCGAACAAATCCCCATTTCCACTGTCTGCAGCACCAAGAGCGGCTAAACAACGACACAATATAGGCAAGTGGGCAAGGATCGCTTTTCAACGGCAAGGATCCATTAACGGTGCAGATTAGAGGTCATTGGGAAATTCGAGAATGTGAAGTTGCCCGAGGTTTAACATCAAGGCAGAGGCCTAAGACCAAAGGTCAAGCAAGAATTAATCTAGGCCACCCGATCCCGTGGAGACAGGTAGCAGTCGATTGACTGTTTCGGCGTTTCGGCTATCGGGACAACGAGGAAGAGGTGCATCAGGGATCCCCAATACGAAAGGTCCCGACACAATAAGGATTGTTGATCGAGGAAAGATCTAAGTCGTTAGATCTGATGTTTCGGCTTTCGGGCTACCAGGAGTCTAGGGAACATGGGGTCGGCTCCTTCCCATCGCTGATACGCGAAATTCATGAAGCGCCTTTGGTGTCGGGCACGGTCACAGCCTCAGGGTTGTATGAAGTAGGGACAAAGCAGATGAGGTCCAGGATTGTTCAATGGTGAATAGATTGTGGCCATCCATTTCGAAGCAAATATGACCGCCAATCTCAACCACCGTTTCAAGATTTCGGGCATCGCGATATCGAAGTCAGGGGAAGTGAAAATTCTTGAAAGGAAAAGCGTTGAAATGCATTTGAAGATAGGTGTGGGGTCATGGCCCTGGGTTATATGGAGGGTGGAGCCCGAAGAAAAGGAATCTAGCCTCCAAGCCTTGGGAGAGGCACGTGATCATCCTTTGTGTATTCAGTCTTGGCCACCCTTCATGGAATAAGTAGTTATTGAAAATTGAGCAGGTAGTTGAGACCTCAGCTCATTCCATAAATGGAAGGCGTGGGGGAAGGTCTGGAGCAGTCAACCCATGGTACCTCAATGGGTAGGTTCCCTGCGAAGGCCATGCCATCTGAACCAGTGTCATACAAGAAGCACAATCGACAAGAATACCATGCACATGTAAAGCCTTAAATGAAGCAGCTCAGTGAATCTCCTGCTGTCAGGGGGGGAGCGAATTGCTCCGAGTATATATACTCATTTTTTATATTTTTGTAAGGATCGATGGTAGAGCTACGCTCCCGATTATAATGTTTTGACAAGACCTCTGGTTCTCTAGTTATGCATTGTTATTTGAGACTTCTTATTTAATGGCAGTCAGCTTCTTCTCTCATTTGTTTGCTTCTCACTCTGAAAGCTAGGGCATGGATGATCTAGTCGAGTGTTGTGGTTGTATGTTAGTGTAGGTTTGACTATTTTTGTTGTCACTACGTTTTCAGTCTTTTGAGGTTCTCAGACCAAGAGGAGCTTGCATCTGAAACTTTTCCTCCATAGGCGGTTGGAAGATCGGATGTCCAGAGCAGACCTTCACATTTTCCTCATGTTTCTTCTATCTACTCACCACTATACAAACTTTCCGGCTTAAGTTAGATTAAGACCTCACTTATCTATGCATTTCCAACCCAATTTTCTGAGTTAAAGTGATATTGTTATGAGTTTACTCCCTTCGGATCACCCTTTTATAATCAACCCGTGACATACAAACTGATGGGTATCAGGCTTACTCATGCCGCAATCCAGGAGTGACTTCTGGCGCCGTTGCCGGGTTTGATGTTGAAGATTTTCCCTGGGATTGAACGACATTGAGCCTCTGATTCTAAAGGTGTATCAAGCATCAGATCCCTCCCAGATTACGACTGTGCACCTGGTGACTCCATTATGACGACTCCACTGTGGCGAACCTGTTGTTTCAATTGTGGCTTCCAGAGGCAGACATATGACCTGTCTACCCCCCAGCTGCCCTAGAAACACCTAAAGCAGATCCAGAGAAACTTATCAGAAAGGGAAAATCCCTCCGAGAAGGATTTTCAACTACTGAACCAGGTATTTCTAATATTTCTCATTGCCCTCTGTTAGAGACTCCAATATATGCTTCTGAGTTTCCTATCAAACCTCTTGTTGGAGTTTCTCGTTTTTTAAATTTTGGGAGTGTTCTTGTCGAGTTTTCTCCTCCTGGTCTTGGATTAGAGGGAGAGAGCTTTGTCAATCCTATCTCCCCTGATGTTACAGCTTGGTCTATACCCAGGAATTCAGGAGATTTTCCTACCCCAAGCTTTACCACCCCTCCCCCTATTTTTGTTGTTGCTGATGAGCGAAGATAAACTTTTGTTCCCTTAAACCTGTTAGCCTCCTCTTTGAATCCTCTGCTATTTCCTTTTCCTCCTACCATCTCAGTTCCAGTATCCCATGTTTGAGCCCCTTCTCCTCCTAATTCTCCTCCACCTCATATCCCTATGGTAGGTGCTAATCCCCCTGGAAACAGAATGGATGCCATAATGGCTACAAGGTATGCCCCTCTAGTCCTACCTCAGCTAATGAATCCTCTCCCTGTTGGAGATTACTTGAAGTATATGCCTAAATTCACTGGAGAGGAGGACATAACTACTAAAGAACACCTTATTTCCTTCTACAATTATGTAGACAACCTGAACATTGAAAATGAAGATGTCTAGATGAGAGTCTTTGTCCATAGCCTTGATGGTGAGGTTAGGAAATGGTTTAGGGGACTGACCCCTGGATCTATTGCTGGGATTGAAGCTCTAGATAACGCCTTATTGAGACAATGGAGAGATAAAAAAGATTTCATGTATTACATGACAGAGTTTGGGTCCTTGAAGAGAAAGGAAGGAGAGTCTGTCTCTGACTTCTCCAAAAGATTCAATAAAATGTATAATAATATCCCTGTTGAGATAAAACCCTTAGAAGCCTCTGCCAAAATTACTTATGCTAGTGCTTTTGACCCTGATTTATGCCTCCTGTTTAGAGAAAGAAGGGCTACCTCCTTGGTTAACATGCAAGATGCAGCCCTGGAAGTAGAATCCAATGTGTTGGTAGTTAACAGGCTCAGAAGAAAATCTGACAGAGACAAGGGAAGAGGGAGGTTTGAGGCCTCAACCTCTGGTTCTTCTCTTGCTTACCCTCAAGTAGATGAATTGACAAAGATGGTGAAGTCTCTGTCTACAAAGATGGAGAAAATGAAAATGGAGGGGAAGTCGACATACAAAAATCCTCAAAACGTTGACAATAGAGGCAACTTCAGGAGGCCGAACAACAATGTTCCTTAGATTATGCCAAAGGAACATAGGGATAGAGATAGAAATGATTAGAGAATCCAGGCTCCTTTTCAAAACAACCTTGTTATTGATAAGGAAGAGGAAGAAGAAGAGATAGACCCTGAAATTCATTGTATTGAGAACACCTCTCCTTTCCATCATTTAACTCAAACTGCATATGAAGAATTCCTCATGAACAGCCAAATAAATGATCTGAGTAGGGGGGAGAAAGCCCATGATAGCAGTCCCAACAAGTACAACCTCAAGTCAAAGAAGAAAGAAGGGAAGTCTGACATCCATGATCAACCTCTCATAGCAGAGAAGATTGCTAAGCTTGTGGAAAATACTGCCAAGGAAAAGAAAGCTCAAAATTTCTCGCCAATAGCCAAAGACCCTATCCTAGATGTGAGGGAAATTCCTAAGACTCCCTCCTCCTTTAACTTTGAGCATGAAATTCAGAAAATCAAAATTCCTGTGCCCCTTTCAGACCTAGTCAAACATTAAGATTTCAAAAGGTCCCTCTCTAAGATTTTGCAGCCCGAGCCATCCTGCCATTCCACAGACTCGGTAAATATCCAAGATGAAAAGACAACAGTCATCCTAGGTCCTATGGTAGAAGACAAAGATGATTCATCCCCTCCTTTCTACACATCCGTGAGCATTCATGATAAGGTGTTGCATAATTGTTTAATGGATTCTGGGGCTTCCCATAATCTCATGCCCAAAACAGTCATGGAAGAGCTCGGGTTGGAAGTCACAAAGGCCTACCATGACTTGTACTCTTTCAATTCAAGGAGGGTGTAGTGTCTTGGGTTGATCAAAGATCTGGTGGTAACCTTGTTTCAGTTACCCATGAAAAGTGTTGTCATTGACGTTGTGGTAGCTTATGTGCCCCCCAATTTCAGCATGCTATTGTCAAGATATTGGATAAAAAGACTTGGGGGAACATTACAAATGGACCTCACATATGCTATTATTCTGGTCTTTGGAGGGGAGCACATAAGACTGTATAGTGAAGCTAAACTGGCCTACATTGTTAGTGATGAAGCGGACCCCACTAATCATCCCATCTTTTCCCTTGATATTGATTTGGGATCCAGCTTATTGCAGCTCACAGACACCCCTGAGCCTCCTCTTGAGGTCAAGAAATCCATTACCCCTAACAAAGATTCTCCCCCGACCACCTTTGTATGGAAATTTTTTTTTGATGGAGCCTCTTCTAAAGATGGTACTAGTGTTGGGGTAGTTTTTGTTTCCCCTACTCAGGAAACTATATCTTTGTCATACAAATTAGAGTTCAAAGCTACCAATAATGTGGCAGAGTACGAAGCTCTTGTTTTTGGGCGTAAGGGCTACAAAGGACATGGGGATTAAAGAAATATATGTTTTTGGAGATGTTGAGATGATTATCCAGTAGATCAAAAAGGTTTATCAGTCCAAACACCCTCAGCTTAGGAGTTACAGAAATGAAGCATGGGACCTCATTGATAGTTTTTTCCTAGCCTTCAATATATCATTCATTCCAACAGGAGAAAACTCTGTGGTTGATTCTCTGGCTATTTCAGTGAGCAATTTTAAAGTTCCTCTACCACCTAAGCTTAGGTACAACATAGAAGTGAAACACAAGCCCTCTATACCTGACAATGTCAAGCATTGGAAGGTGTTTGAGGATGATCTTGAGATCAAGAGATTCCTTGAGACCGTTGAGGAATTTTCAGCATTGCACATCGATCAAGATCTTGCTTCTGAATCCGATCCTGATGCTGGTGATCTTCAGAACAAGATCGTTGATCATCACATCGTTCAACTACCTAGAAATCATATTCCCAAAGGACTAGTCCCTTTGGAAAGGCTATTCGACAATAATGATGTGGCGGTAAAGAGTAAAATTATCACTGATTATATTGATTTCGCTGAGTGTAACATTGGCACGGAGAAGGAGCCAAAGTTTGTCAAGTTGTCAAGCAGCTTTTCTGAGGAGCAGAGAGCCGAGTATGTTGATTTATTAAGGGAATTCACTGATATTTTTTCTTGGACCTATGAAGACCTCAAAACATATGACACAACTGTCATTGAGCATAAGATCCCTTTGAAAGAAGAGGCTGAGCCATTCAGGAAAAAGTTAAGACAGATTAATCCTATGTTGTTGCCTGTCATGGAGAGGGAAGTAAAGAAGTTGTTGGATGCCCAAATCATTGTCCCTTTGAGATATTCTAAATGGGTGGCCAATCTAGTCCCAGTGAGAAATAAAAGTGGAGAAATCAGACTCTGTGTTGATTTCAAAAATCTGAATAGGAGCTCAAAGAAGGACAATTACCCCCTACCAAGATTGGAACATATATTGTAAAGGGTAACTGGCGCATCAAGGATATCTATGATTGATGGATTTTTGGGCTACAATCAAATATCAGTTTTGCTTGAGGACAGAGAAAAGACAACCTTCACCACCCCCTGGGGCACATTCATGTATGCCAAAATGCCTTTTGGATTGATGAATGCAGGGGCAACATTTCAACGAGCCATGGACATAGCTTTCATAGGGGAGAAGGATCAGTTTGTGGTAATCTATGTTGATGACATAATAGTCTTTTCCAGATCTGATAAAGAACATTGTTGTCATCTAAGGAAAGTCTTCCTGAGTGCAGAAGGTTTGGCCTTTCCCTGAATCCTGCAAATCTCTGTTTTCCATGAAGGAGGGAAATTTGTTGGGGCACATAGTATCAGCTGAGGGGGTCAGAATCGACCCCAACATAGTGGAAGCGATCCAAGCTTTATCACTCCCAAGGTCCAGAAAAGAAGTCCAGTCTTTTCTGGGAAAGATTAACTTTCTGAGGAGGTTTGTTTCCAATTTTGTTGAAATGGTGAAACTCATAACAACCATGCTCAGGAAGGGAAATGAAGTAAAATGGGTTGTCGATTTCATAAATTATTTTGAGCATATCAAGAAAGCATTGACTGAAGCGCCTGTACTTATCAGTCCTGATTACTCAAAAGATTTTCTGATTTTCTCCTTTGCTTCATTGGACATAGTGGCAGCGGTTTTACTACAAAATAATCTAGAGGGGCTGGAGCAGCCTATTTCATTTTTCAGCAGGGCATTAAGAGATGCAGAGGTCGGGTATGACATCATGGAGAAGCAAGCCTATGCCTTGGTGAAGGCTCATAAATCTTTCAGAGTCTATGTTTTTCATTCAAAAATCATTGCATATGTTCCTTCGGCCTCTGTGAAGGACATTCTTATTCGGCCTGACATAGACGGGAGAAGAAGTAGGTGGATTTCCAAAATCCTTAAGTTTGATCTTGAGATAAAGCCCACGAAATTACTTAAAGGTCAGTTTTTAGCCAAGTTGTTGGCTTAATCTAACTGTAAATCTTTAGGGGTTAACTTCATAAATATTTTCTCAAAAGATCAGCGGGTCGAGTTGTCTGACCAGAGTTCTCAGGACAGTTTACAATTAGCAGAATGCACCTGGTATAGAGACATTATATATTTTCTACGAGAATTAAGGCCCCCTAATGGTTTGGGAAAAATCAAGGAAAGAGATTTAAATCTCAAAGCGGTTAGGTATTTCCTTATTGACCAAGTCTTGTATTGGAAAGACCCCCTGGGAGTTCTTTTGAGATGTCTAGACCCACAAGAGGCCCAAAAAATTATGTTTGATTTCCATAATGGCCTATGTGGGGGACACCATTTCTGGAAGACCACAACGTACACAATTCTTAGGGTTGGGTACTACTGGCCCACTTTATTCACTGAAGTCTGCAGAAAGATCTGAGCCTGCATCAAATGTCAAAAATTCTCGGGAAAGCAGCAGCTCAAATATCTGCCACTAAAGCCTGTAGTAGCTTCAACACCCTTTCAACAATGGGGGTTGGACTTCATTGGGGAGATTCATCCTGCTTCAAGTGGTCAACACACATGGATATTAACCACGACAGACTATTTCACCAAGTGGATATAAGTTATCCCCACTAGGAGTGCTTCCCAAAAGGTAATCATCAGCTTCCTGGAGGACATCATAGCAAGATTCGACTGTCCAAGCAAAATTGTCACAGATAACGCTGCATCTTTTAAAGATGAACCATTGATCCGATTCTGTGAGCAATTTGGGATTTCATTAATTCACTCCACTCCCTATTATCCCCAAGGAAATGGACTGGCAGAATCCTCTAACAAAAGTTTGATCAAGTTCATTAAAAGACTGTTGGAAGACAATAAGAAGGCATGGGATTCAAAGCTAAAATTCACTCTGTGGGTTGATCAAGTGACAAAAAAAAGATCCATAGGCACCACCCCTTTCCAACTTGTTTATGGGACAAAAGTTGTTTCCCCTTCTCAATTGGCTTTACCTGTAGAAAAATTCTTTCAGGATTATCAAGGAGAGTCGTATGATATGATCACAAGGATTCAACAACTGGTGGAAGTCCAACAAGCTAGAGAGCAGGGGATGGACAGAGCTCATGACCGTCAGCAGAGGATCAAGCAAGCCTTTGACAGAAAGGCGAGAAAAGAATATTTACAACTGGGAGATCTAGTGATAAAATGGGATGCACCCAGGCAGGATAGAGGGAAGCACAGCAAGTTTGAAGCCTTATGGGTTGGGTCCTTCAAAATCTCTGAAGTGTTTTTAAATAATACTTACAGGTTGCAAGATTTGGAGGGAAAGGAGGTTTTTAATGGCCCTGTGAATGAGAATCTCTTGAAGAAGTGTTTTATTTGAGCCTTAAGTGACTCCCCTGTGTTTGTAAATAGTGTTTTCCTGTTTGTTTTTCGATTTTAATAAGACTCCAACCCAACGCTAAGGCACTGAAACTGCGAAAGAGTTCTTGGCAGCTCGCAGGGAGCATGCCATCCCCCATGGAGCCTAATGTTATCACATATTCCTATGAAGACCTTGAGGGTCTGTATTTTATTCCTGTGTCTGTAATTTTTCTTGTCTTCTCCCCTCCTGTCAACCCGATCGTGATTTTCCCTCCCCATCCCGACATGTCTTTCTCTTTCATTTTCAGTCATCCTTATCGATCGACTAGTTTTTCCCTCTCAATATTCCCGGAAGAGATCGGCCCTAAATTCCTCTGTCTCTTATGAAGGTCGATCCCTCCTCCTTTTACCTCCATCACTGAACCTTTGCCTTCCCAAGCCTAAGTCTGGTCGGCCAAATCCCCATTTCCACTTTCTGCAGCATCGAGTGGCTAAACAACGACACAAAACAGGTGAGCGGGCAAAGATCACTTTTCAACAGCGAGGATCCATTAACGGTGTAGATTAACAGTCATTGGGAAATTCGGGAATGTGAAGTTGCTCGAGGTTTAACGCCAGGGCAGAGGCCTGAGACCAAAGGTCAAGAAAGAATTAATCTGGGCCGTCCGATCCCATGGAGACAGGTAGCAGTCGATTGACTATTTCAGTGTTTTAGCTACCGGGACAATGGGGAAGAGGTGCATCAGTGATCCCCGATACGAAAGGTCCTGACACAATCAGGACCATTGATCGAGGAAAGATCCAAGCCATTAGATCTGATGTTTCAGCTTTTGGGCTACCAGGAGTCTAGGGAACATGGGGCCAGCTCCTTCCCATCGTCGATATGCAAAATTCACGAAGTGCCTTTGGTGTCGGGCACGGTCCCAGCCTCAGGGTCGTATGAAGTAGGTCCAAAGCAGATGAGGGCTAGGATTGTTCAATAGCGAATAGATCGTGGCCATCCATCTTGAAGCAAATATGATTGCCGATCTCAGCCACCGTTTCACGATTTTGGGCAGTGCAATATCGAAGTCAAGGGAGGTGAAAATACCCGAAAGGAAAAGCACCAAAATGCATTTGAAGATAGGTGTGGGGTCATGGCCCTGGGTTATATGGAGGGTCGAGCCCGAAGAAAAGGAAGCTAGCCTCCAAGCCTTGGGAGAGGCACGTGGTCATCCCCTCTGTATTCAGTATTGGCCACCCTCCATGGAAGAAGTAGTTATTGAAAATAGAGTAGGTAGTTGAGACCTCATCTCAATCCATAAATGGAAGGTGTGAGGGAAGGTATGGAGCAGTCAGCCCATGGTACCTCGATGGATAGGTTCCCTGTGAAGACCATGTCGTCTGAACCAGTGTCAGACAAGAAGCTATGTGCACAGTCTGCAAGAAGACCATGCACACGTAAAGCCTTAAATGAAGCAACTCAACGACTCTCCTACTGTTAGGGGGGGGAGCAAATTTCTCTGAGTATATATACTCATTTTTTATATTTTTGTAAGGATCGATGGTAGAGCTACGCTCCAGATTGTAATGTTTTGATGAGACCTCTGGTTCTCTGGTTACGCATTGTTATTTGAGACTTCTTATTTAATGGCAGTCAACTTCTTCTCTCATTTCTTTGCTTCTCACTCTGAAAGCTCGGGCATGGATGATCCAGTCGAGTGTTGTGGCTGTATGGTAGTGTAGGTTTGACTATTTTTGTTGTCACAACGTTTTCAGTGTTTTGAGGTTCTCAGACCAAGAGGATCTTGCATCTGAAACTTTTCCTCCATAGGCTGCTGGAAGACCGGACGTCCAGAGCAGACCTTCACATTTTCCTCATGTTTCTTCTGTCTACTCACCACTATACAAACTTTCTGGCTTAAGTTAGATTAAGACCTCACTTATCTATGCATTTCCAACCCATTTTTCTGAGTTAAAGCAATATTGTTATGAGTTTACTCCCTTTCGATCACCCTTTTATAATCAATATGTGACATACAAAGTGATGGGTATCAAGCTTACTCCTGCCACAATCCAGGAGAGACTTCTAGTGCTAACAACCACCATTCTAGTGAGTCTTTCACTCTGTATTTTTACAGTCTTTGTACATTTTCGCTCAATAATAGAAATTGTGTATTACTATATCTCTGTGTTTATGGTTGCATCTTTGATATATTTTTCTTATATTGTTGGGTATCTGATACATCTCTGCACATTTATTTATTATATCTCCGCTCTCATTTCATGCCAAAAATAATCTGGATCAATGGTATCAGAGTAGGCTGCTCTTGATCGTTTTTCAATGCATGTCCCCAATGAGGTCTGAGTATAGAAATTTGGGTCTCGAGCTTGTCTCTCTTGAGGACAATCGCTCTCGCACGCCAAAGAAACCCTCCATGGCGGAAGAAAAGAAAAATGATGGAGCAGAAGATTCTATCAATCTGTTGCTTGAGCAAGCTCTCACGTGATAGAGGGATGAAATGATGGAGAATTTTTCCCACATCCTTCAACGCCTACCGATAGCAGCAGGCGCATCTTCATCAAACAACCACATTAGAAGCACCTCTCCTTTCAAGGTACAGGTTAATTTTGATATTCCCGTATTTGAAGTTCAGATAGATGCGCATGCCCTAGATAAATGGTTAAATCTACTAGAAGGTTATTTCTCTGTTCACCATTTTTCCGATAGGGAAAAGATCACCTTCTCACTCCTTAAGGCTCTCCCCCATGTCAAACATTTGTGGGAAACTTACTCGGAGCAAAGTTCCACAAAGGAGTCTAGAATATATGGGGCCGAGCCCACTTATGATTTTTTTGTGGATGTGGTCAAGGAACAATATTACCTTGTTGGCAACTATGAAACTAGTACATGAGATGGACCACAATGCAACAAGATACGGGCCAAACAGTGTCAGAGTTCACAAATACTTTCGATACCTTACGCACCAAGCTGGGTATCAAAGACTCCAAGTGACATTTGGTTCTGAAATATCGTGGAGCTCTACATAGATACATCCAAACTGAAATGAATTTTTTGGACATCTCATCACTAGGTTCTTATCAATATGTTGTTAATATCGAGCAAAAATTTAAGCACCAGAACAAGCGGGAGTTCGGGTCTACAAATTTGCAACAACAAAAATATGATAAAGACGAACCTAACAAACAACCTCCCAAAAACTAGTCCAAGCCATGGGAAAAGAAGGGTCACGAGAAGACAAAGAAGGACACTGAAAAGTGGTGTGATTTCCACAAAATCCCCTGGCACAATACTGATGAATGTCGCTCAAAAAAATCATTCGTGGTCGAGATCAAAGACAAGGAGTCGAACCCTGATTCAGAATTTGATTTAGAAAATACTAATAGAATACAGAACATCGACGCAGACCCCAATACTATTGTCGCGACCGTAAAAATTCAACCAGAAGAACCAACAGATCCTGAAGAGGGGGAGCACCTTTTTCNATGTGGGTGAAGGGGACCCCATTGCATTTTATTGTTGATAGTAGAAGCCAGAAGAACCTCATCTCAGCAGAGGTCGTCAAACAGTTGGGATTGTCGACAACACCACAACCGCAGCCATACAACATCAGATGGCTTCGCCAGGGATGAGATCTTCATGTTAGCAAGTAGTGTCGATTGTCATACGACATCCATCCCTTCAAGGATGAGGTATTATGTGATGTTTCCCTGCTGGATGTCTGTAATGTTCTTTTGGGCCAACTATATATGTGGAAGCACCATGCTATTTATGAGTCTCGACCTCGTAGTGTCATTATTACTCTAGGGGGTCATCTCTACAAAATACCATAGGTAATTTTGACTACTGTCCCACCTAAACAGTGCCGCAAGGAAGTATCTCATACTACAAAATTCAGCTTCTTCACAATCTGTTCAAAAGGTGAACAGAAGGACACTACAAAGACGTCAACCTCGGTCCAAGCACCTTTTATCCAACAGAAGCAGGTCAACAAGATTGTAGCAAAGTGCAAAGATTCCTTCTACACACAGTCATCTTGTGTAGCCCGACTGGTTGAACAGATTCAACCCTGCCAACAACAGGTTCGAGACATCCTTCCACAAACCAAGCAGCGCAACATCTCCAGCAAGGCAAAAAACTCACCAAGATTCAGATTCAACAATCACTTTCCCCTCTTCCCTGAGAACTCAATGCAATGGAGACCATTGCTTCGTAAGGAGGGAGGATTGATCCAGGTGGATATCGGTTGCCACCCACCTATTCCAACTAGCTCATTTTGGCAGTTTTTTCCCTACTTTTCGGGTCCCAAACTTCTGGGGCCGTTTTGAGGCCCTAAACAACGTTTTTAGGGCTCTCCACAGCCAGATTGTAGGTAATAGCCTAAGTCTAACGACAACATGTGTATTCCTCATGTAGACCTTTCCAATGGGCTATCGTGCGCCTAAAACAAAGATCGTACGCAAAAGTTACGCCCCCGGGAAGTTGATACACCAAACTACCCAAGACGGACGGGGTCCACAAAACTGTTGGCTTTTCATCTTCCAAGGTTAGGTTTTTGGATTTTATTTATGTTAAAAAGGCCTTTAGAGCCTCATTGTAAACCATCTTCTTGTGAATGCGAGTAGCTGTCACATTTCTTCTCAGAGATAAGCTGCCACCATTCTAGTGAGTCTTTCACTCTGTATTTTTACAGTCTTTGTACATTTTTGCTCATTAATAGAAATTGTGTATTATTGTATCTCTGTGTTTATGGTTGCATCTCTGATATATTTCTGTTATATTGTTAGATATCTGATGCATCTTTGTACATTTCTTTATTATTTCTCCGCTCTCATTTCATGCCGAAAATAATCTGGATCACACACACTCTACACACCTTGCACTCTCACCTCTATGGGTATGCTCGTATATATGTCATCTCTCAAATAGTTAGACTAACTGATTATAATTATATCCACCAGTTACACAATCTATTCACAAAAGAGTTCATGCATGCACATTCCTAATATAATTGCATGCATGTGCATGTGACCACATGGGAAATTCGTTGGCATGTTTCCAACATGAACTTTGTGATTGTTTCTTCAATTTTTATGCTCAAAATTTGCTTTCACTGGAAAGTTGACAAGAATTCATTCATGTATGTGCATATGAGACATTATTTGATAAAAAGTGTCAGCCTTATGGTTTTTACAAAGCTTGATTGAGTGACTTTGTTTTGACTGAGGAAGATGTTTGTTTTCAACTTGATTTTTGGAGGAATGTTGCTGGAAAGTTGGGTATATATGTACCATTAATGATTGGGCAAGGAATGTCATTTCCCGCATGATGTTTAGCTTACGATTTAAATAGTAGAAATTTGAATTTTATGTTCATGAGAATGCTTGAATGGTGAGACTCGCCATTGATTTATTTGCATAGCATGTGTCAAACACATAAACTAGTTAAAGGCTCATTTACATGAAATTCATGTTTGACGAATATGGACCAAATACTAGAGTCTTTGTCCAAAATTGCGCTTGGCCATTTAAATTATGTGTAGATAATCACTCTAAATGCTATTTTATTAATTTTAGGGATGGAATTGTGACACTGCCCTTTTGTGTTTTTCTTATCCATTGTATCATCTACAATAAGATTTCCCTACCACAAGTGGCTTGATATTACCAATGGTATCCACAAGTGGCTTGATGTTACCAATGGTAAAAAACTTTGTGGCTTGAATATTGTCAATGGTAGTTTCTATTGTGGTTTGTATTCCTATTATTGTTCTTATAGTGTTTTCCTACTTATTGTTTATCGATCTATGTATGGAGTCTAACCTCATTCTCTTCCTTTCTTGCTATAATTCTCTTGACCATATTGTTAGTCTAAGATATATACAAGATAATTCTTAGCTTGGTTAAAATTGGATGGAGGAACTCCTATTTATCACTCAGAATCTTGTGATCCCGAGTACTTTGAAAATCAGAGTTCTCAAAATCTAGCTATCGTAGGATGTGTTCATTAGCCCTTGACTTTCTTTCCCAACATTGTGTTGATACTGAGAGGGGGGTGAATCAATATCAAGTACAATTTAAAAAAAAATTCAACTTATACTTAAACCATTCAATTATATCCAATGAGAAATGAAAAATAGTATAAGAGTTACACCAATACACCACAATACACCATGCACAATATATGAGAAATAATCAATAATTATTGTTCAAGGGAAGTAATGGCTTCCAAAGGTAGCTACAGATTCCAAATATAAAGGGAGGGATAAACCTCCAAGAGGAATATACAATCCTCCAATATCAAGAGAGAGTTGACCTCTCCATCCTTTCCCCTTCCTTCCACCCAAGAATATATGAGAGATAATAAAAATTTACATTAAATCATCACCATCAACCAACCATCACATAGAGCCTAATCATGCTTCCTGAGACTTCTTTAACTTCTGTAATTCTTAAATTAT
>JASDQU010224196.1:0-15234 GCA_032191745.1 Picea mariana | reverse complement strand
ACTCAAACTTGACGTCTTGGTTTGCTGGGAGTACCAAGAGATGCGCTAGGCTAGGGCGCACTGATCTGTCCGGAGATTAGGTCAATCTCTTCACTTAAGGTGTCTTAACGAGAGGATTAGGGTTTCTGCAACTGCACCTACTAGTAACCCTAGCGACAGTGTCTTGGAAGCTGCTTCCGCTAGTAACCCTAGCGGCAGTGTCTTGGAAGCTGCTTCTGCTAGTAACCCTAGCGGCAGTTCCTCAACGAGCTCAATATCCTAGCGGCTATGTTTCCATCCAACGTTTAGACTGAATGAAGGAGGTGTGGGCCCATAACCTGTTAGAATATGAAAGATGTGTGCTCGTTTTACCATTGACAATACCCTTGTCACCCAACCATAGGTCGAAGCCACCCTCCAAGCACCTTAACCTTGACAGAGAATCACTCCGGAAGCAAACCCTAGGCTAGATAGCCAAACAAAGGGTAGCGCACCTTTCCCCAAGGATAGCGCATCACAAATAGTTGATCAGATAGTCCAAACCCTAGCCAAGAGATAGTCCAAGCATAACTGCTAGCTGCAGCAACTGCAACAACAACTCTCCTCCAAACCTGCATAGAAACTTGGCAACTGTAGTGCGCACAAGACTGGGCACTGCAATTTTGAGACCGCCTGCCAGAATGAGAACTGGCCTCCTGTATTTATACTAATTCTGGCTAACTGCCAGCGTTGACTTCTCATTCTGGGTATCTGTCTGTTCAATATATATTAATTCTTCTGGCCGACTTCTTCTCTTGAAGGCTAATAACCTAATACACATTATCTTCTTGAGCCGACAAGTCTTCTAGGGTTATTAGCCAACTCATTAGGGTTTCTCTTGCTTCCCTGAGTCTTCTATTCTCGTCAGGTTTACACGTGGAGGTAAATACCTCCCGCAGCTACCATAATATCAACATTTTCCTCGGACTGCCACCATGCTAGAGTGTACACCACACCTCACAAAACCCAAGTCTTGTGCTGTAAACTTCTGAAGGGCAAGTCTTTTACCTGGCATATGACATGTGGCACCACGATCTATGTACCACCCTTCCCTGGGCTTGTCCTTTGTGTTTAGAAACAAAGTATATTCATCTCGAAACATTTTTGAGAACTCACGAGCTGTGGCAGTGAACTGTTGCTCTTCTTCCTCATCCTTCTCCTCAAATTCAGCTGAGGCTGCTACCTCCTTTCTTTTACCTTTTGCTCCATAGCCCTTCTTGGCTTGAGAGCACTGACACACATAACATTGGACATGTGAAAGATCCTTCTTTGGCCTACCACTTGTGGCTCCTCCTCTAAAGGTTGTTCCTCTTCTGCCTTTGGCTCCCTTCTTGGAGGTAAGAGCAAGGTTCTCCTCCTCTTCATCCTCATCTACGTCCCGCCATCTTCTGATCTCTTCTTGGTAACAATCGTTCCATAACCTGTCCCAATCTAGCAGATTTTCTTTGGCCACTATCCCTGAAATAAAATGATCCCACGCCTTTGGGAATCCTCTCAAGGCAGATCAAACTATCTCAGCTGGTGAGAGCTTTACTTCCACTGCAAGAAGTTCATCTAGTCGCTGTTTCACTTTGATGAGATAGGTTGTGACACCTTATCCTTTAGTCATCTTTGTGTGCTGAAGTCTCTCCTTGAGAGCCATGATTCTGCTCTTGTGCTCAGCCTCAAACAACCCCGTCAGATGTGACCACATTTCATGAGCCGTTTGCTTCTCACCAATATTGGGTATCAGGTGATCCTTCACTCTATCTAGGAGGATCCTCTGAGCTCCGATCTCTAGAGCATAATGCAATTCTTTGTCCTTAGGATCATTGGGAATTGTGGGTTTCTTCTCAACAATACCCCATACATTACTTTCTTGAAGGGAATTTTTCATTCGGTACTTTCACTGTATGTAGTTGGAGGCACCATCCAGTCTATCCTCATATCTGAGATTTGTAGCCATCTTGCTACATAACTCTAGCTCCTTCTAGAGAGCCTTCTTAGTTCAGTACCTTGAGAAGCAACCTTGGGCTAGCTATAACTTGCTCTCTCTTAAACTGAACAGATCAACTCTCCTCGAAAATCCTCTTTCTTCAGCTTGGGGATTTCGTACTCCCTTCAACACCCTTTCTCAGGGTCAAATCTTGACCACTCCGATAAGGGAGGTCTGACTTGGCTTGCTAGGGTTTCTTTGGCAATTGGGTTGACTTTCCCTTCCTTGTCCCTGGAGCACTACACTTCTCAAGATCTTTTGGAGCTGTTAGAAGTTTGGCTTTGATACCATGTGAAACAAAATAACATAAACTTATATGCAAACACTGTAAATTTCAGATCCAAAATACTTGACTGAAAACACATTTCATCTAATACCCACTTGCAGAATAATAGCATGAACAACCACACAAAAGATTATGAAAACAACTATTTGGAAATCCCACTCCTCTGGGAAAAACCTTATTAAAATACTTTTTTCTGAAATACAAGTAGAAAATCAACTATACTGACTAAATGACAACCGTACAGACTGTACGGTTCCATATGGGTTTGAGTTTCTATTGCTGGGCGATCGTACGACTAGGCGAYCGTACGACTGTACATAACTCGTGGTTCGACTCGGGTTTCTCTTTTTTGTGCTGTAGATGGTCACACTAAGSTCTGGACCAACATACCTCCAATTTCCTGCTCTCAACCACATATGTATGGCTTCCATACTCTCTTTTCTAGMTCGTACGACCCTCTCTTGGCTCTAATCCGTACAACTCGTACAGTCTCTATTMAGCTTGGTGCAGATTGATGGAAGATTTCTTGAGTTCTTTCTCAACTCCTATCTTCCCCTGCTTGCCTTAGCTTGCCTTTAGTCAACCTTTCTGATGCCCTTACTTGACCTCTTCACTTGACCTTTCTCGAYCCTCTTCACTATCTCACCTCAACCAGTCACACGGTCTCCTTGGAAGAGCCTCTCTAACTCAGTCGRCTGGCTTCACTCTTGAGATGCTTGTGAAATGAAGCTCTCTAGGTATATTATAACCCTAGCCTCTCTCRTGCATTTCTGGCCCTTAGATCTTCTTCTCAAGATCTAGATCTGATGGTGGGGACTTAATCAAGCATTGAGACAACTTAAGTCACATCCAACGGTTGTGACTTAATCTCATGTTTATTTAAGTGATCCCCACGAATTATAGTGTTGTCTAGGCATAAAGTGGCCCCCTTSCACACTACTTGACACCCTTAGTGTGGAAGTACCTGCTCGAGCTACGTAATCTATCACCCAAGAGGGCCGGAGTTTCAGTCCAAGAGAGATTTATCAAGTGACAAGTTATGATTTGTGACAAATGATTTGCCTCATTTTTATCTGAAGAAACCCAAGCCCTAGTTTGTCCACTGTACAAGTAAATCCACAATTTTAGGCTAAAAATTAAGTTATAAAGCTAAATTAGCAAATTGTTTTGCTTTTTGTCGACATAGGCTACAAAATGACCAGAAATAATAAAATGATGGGACGTTAGCCCATATAAATCCTCTCCAAGGTGGCACGTGCAATGGAAAAACCTCCAAAGGCTAGGATGTCAAGCTAGAAGAGTGCCACATCATCCCTAAATCAAGCAATATTTTAGGGGCTTCAAGCCCACAACATCACCAAATCTGCCAAGCATGCCAAACGTTCTATCAAAAATGTGACGTCATGCCTCCCAAGAGGGACGTTTGGGCATAGAAGGGTGATGTAATCCTTCCTTCATGGTTCTAAGCATCGTTCACGTGCTAAAGTTACCTTTCCAAGTGCAACGTTCATCTTCCAAGGCCTCCAATGAGTGGGGTGCTACATCCAACCAATGGGATTTCAAGCCCCTATGGAGGCCCAAGTGGATTAGCTCCTCCATGAATAGCTTTCTCGGGCAAGGTCCTGCAAAGACAGACAAGTACTCCCTCCAAGTGTCCACAAGTCACATGTATCATGCCAAATAAGCCACATTTATTAAAAGATCCACCCAAACATGTGCATTAAATCCCCCTTTTCAAACTAAACAAATGCTCAAAGACCTTATAAACTTCGGCGAATTTAGGTATGGAGGGTTGTCATGGTGCCCTATTGGGTAGGCCGATCCCCAATTCAAGGAATGTTTCTCAAGAAGACCCTCTCTAGGCCATGTAGTGAAGATGAGGTGGATGAGGATATAACTTTTGGGCATGTGGTTCTTGACATATCAAGGGCTCATATTGTCTCATTTATGGGTCCCTTTGTGGAGGGTGTGCTATGTCCTTCGTTTGCAATGCAACATTTTTCCAAGCCCTTTATTTGCCTTTCATTTATTATGGTCCGAACATTGAATGCTATGTGCAATGGAAAATAAAGAGCACCGCAATGCCACTTGAAGTTAGGAACACATTGAGTGCCATATGCACTGGAAATTAAAAGACACCGCAAGTGCATTCCCCCATCTAGTGGGACATTTATTAATTAATTGTATTCTCTTTTGAAAGGTCCTTAATTTTTATGGAGAAGCATTTCATTTCTCTTAGGACCTTAGGGCGAGCGTCTAGAAGGATAATTTATGGCTTTTAACTTTTGCCAGCTACAATACCTCCAGGCCTTTAGCCCCTTCTTCACATGAAATGAGGTACAAGCCCTTCTTGGTGTCAATGAGCCCAAAAACCCAAAAGATGTGGAAACGAAAGGGAAGAGGTGTGGAAAATGGTAAGAAATGAGCAGGAATGGTACGATGACCCTTCAAGGAGACCCCCTAGTGGCAATCCTTTCCCGAGGGTGACCCACTTACTAGGAAACCATGTCAACCACTAAGGTGAAATTAGGAAAAAGGTATAATTTCCAAGCAAACATTTTCATAATAAAGAAATGACCCTTTGCAACAAGCTCAAATTCTTCAATTATTAAAGCGACACTTACCACGAGACCGACTTGTTACCTCATGAAGCAAAACCTGTTGTCCTTCCTGGGTCATGCTGGTGTGGCAGACGCTGCTATGCTGTTGATGATGAATGATGATGTGTGGTGAAGAGGAGGGGCTATGTTTACTCAATGTGGGCTCAATTGGTCATCTGGCTCTCGACACTCCATCTCTTCTACCTATGGGCCTCAAGACATCATCTCCTTACTTACCCCTAGGCTGGGGGGGGGGTAGCGGGATCAAATAGCAAGATTAGTTGAGCCTACAACCCCCTATCTTGGTCACTTGATGGTTAGGTCTAAGTCTAAGAGAGGAAATGAAAGGTAACGAGGTAATTGTTTCACCTGTACAAGACAATAAACAATTTGAAGCATAATATAGACAATTACCAAGATATAAAGCTCAAAGATGATCTCTTAAACACTAGATGATCAATAAATGTGTTGGCTGTTGCAAATTTCAGCAGTAAACAATTGTACAACATCAATTTATATTTTGCTACAACAACAAGAAATAGTACTCAGTAATGTAGCAAATTAGCATGAAAATTAAGCCTTCAACATTACTCAGAAATGTAGCAAATTAGCATGAAAATTAAGCCTTCATCATGTTCAATATCATCCAATTCTTAGATGAAATTTCTGAGTAGCTTAAGCCACTTTTCCAAGTGTGTATATAGCAAATTAAAGTAAAATTTAGTGGCTATAGCAAACTTTTGTAACAACAACAATAAATAACATTTGTTTGCTAAGATTAGGGTTAGAGAAGTTAGTAAGATAGTTGAGAGAGAGAGAGAGAATATTAATTTTAAATGCTACTTTCACCACAAGAACAACTCTAGACTAGTGTCGTTAGGGCTTATGGAGTCAAACATGCACAACCTTGAAGATTGAACTAGATGAATGAGAAGGATGAGGCCTAAACCCTAAGGTGCAAACACTCTTGGGCCTTAGGACTAGATCCTGAAGAAAAATGGTTCTTAGGGTGCAAACACTCTTGGGCCATAGGTGTTGTTTTCCTCCTTCTAACTCAACTAGATCAAGGATCAAAGACTAAGATTAAAACCCTAAGGTGCAAACACTTTTGAGCATTAGCTTCTTAACCCCAACAAAGAATGCTTTTATAAAACTTGGATAATAAAAGCTTGTGAAGGAGAGAAACACTTATGTCTCCTTCCTAGGGTTTTAACAAGACAAAGTAACATGCAACAAGATAGTAATCAACACTTTGAACATTAGCAAATGACATGAAATTGAAGAAATTACTTACTTCTTCAAGTTGCTAGGCTAGACAAAACCTTAGTTGCATCAATACATCATCCAAGAAAGCAAGAACATCCACAAGAAACCCTCCTCCAAGATAGCGCATGAGATCAAGAGACAAAGAGAGAAAATAACATAATTTTCGAGAGTTGGCCCACTCCAAATGAGAGAGGAAGTGATGATGAAAAATGAGAGGAGCGCTAGCCTTATTTATAAGGAAACCCTAATGCTTCAAAAGTCACCAATATGAAAAGTCATGTCTCTTAAGTGGGGTCGACCCCTTAGATTTTCCTTTACAAATGTCAAAAATGCAAAAATAATTCAAAAATGGCCATACGTGTGGTGATGTCATACCCCCAATGGACTAGGAGGGCCTCTCCAATGCCACGTGTCATCCCATGAGGTGCAAAGGTGGTGGGAGAATGCTACACCCATCTCAAAGTCATCACCAGAATCCAAGTGACAACAAACCCCATCATCATCCATCAAACCCTAGAATAACGTCATTCTCTAAATACCCAATGTCCAAGGTGCAAGGGCTGGCCGTACATCTTCTTTGTGTGTCCTCCAATCATCTCCCCGTGCAATGTCCTCCATCCAGTGCAAGTTAGCCTCTGGGTTGTAGATCCCAAGGTGTGAGCGTTCTGCCCATCTCTGTACCACCATGACCAAATCTGTCAAAATCAAGCCCACTCGTCCATCGTCCAAGGTCCTGAAGATGTGAGAGCCCATGTCTGAATGTGTCAAGTCAATGGGTGACTCATTGCTCTGCATCACATGTGCCAAATCGTGCAATAAAGGCATAACGTCTTGGGTGAAAGCTCGGGGCGTCCTTCAAGGAACCATGTCAGGGGCATCCAAATTAAAAACAGAATATGAAATCAAGTAAACCAATGTTCATAAGATATACTAGTTCTTAAGTGATGTAAAGTAAGCTATTACTTAAGATACTAGCCACATGAATAATTCACTTCAGTATCCCTTTCAAGTATCACACCAACTCAGGACTTTATGTAAGTTGGCAAGTTTGAATATGGCAGGGCCTTCATCAAACCCTATTAGGTGTGCCAACCAAAACAGTGAAAGAAAAGACCCAGGTAGAGGGATATGTCTAGAGGGAAACAATAAAAGAAAAGAACCCTTCAAGAGTAAGTGTGATAGTGGTACGCGTTGGGCTTACTTCATGGCTAATGGTGTCATTGAGTCCATTTCTATGAGCATCTTTGTGGAGGGTGCTTGCTCTTGAGTTCACACTTTCTAAGCGATATTTTTTCCAAATCCCTTTCTATTTGTCCTCTTATCATTTTTGCAAGTCCCCTTTTATAAGGTTTCAAGTGAGAGCATCACTGCTTGGGACTGAGGCAAGCACGGAAAGGGTTGAGCTCAAGTTGGACTAGATTTTGAGAGTCCTTTGCTATTATTCCTTTCTTTCTTTAACATCATTCTTTTATTCTTTTAGCAACAACTGCAATCAACCTATGGGCTTTCAACCCCTCTTCTCATGAGAGAAAGGACTCTGACCATTACCGAAGTTTAGTACATTGTGACAGGCTCCAGGATGGAAAGTGTTAAGTATGGTGGGGAACGAAACGTTACCCCTGTGAGGCTAAGTCACATGGTTCGGGTTCGACAACGATTAGGTTTGATTCGGGTTCGAATTTTCCAATAAGGTTCGGATGAGGTTCGGCTTTAGGTTCGGCTATATATATTGAACCCTAATCAAACCTCATACCAAACTTGAATAAAATTCACCTTCAAATTCATCCTAAGGTTCGAATTCGAGCACACACTCGAGTTCGTTCAGGTTCAACATTAGGTTCGACGAACCTTGAGGTTCATTGAATTTCGAACCTCAAGCTTTAGGTTCGACGAACCCTGTGACTTAGCTGTGAGGGCCCCCTAGTAGTACCCCTTTTCCCTGGGCGGTGACAACATAGGACTAGGGCACAAAAACTAGCCACCAAGGTGAAACAAGGCAACAAACATAACTTCTTGAGCTAGTGATCCATTATCCAACTTCAACCAATGATCCTCATCCACATGCCTAGTAAATTAAGCACAACACTTTGCATGAAAGGACTAACATACCTCATGGTGATGTTGGCTTACCATCTCCCATACACTGAGTTGATTGGATGAGATGAGCTTGGCTGATTTGTAGTAGAAAAGGCAATCTGAGGGGGGTTGTTGGGCTGCTTACTGTGGACATGCTAATCATCATCATGGTCGAGATCACTGTCTCCATTGTGGGCCATGAGACATGATCTCCTCTAGCTACTCCTATGCATGGGGGGTAACAGTAACCAAGCACATATGTCCACAATAATGCCTAAAACAACAATGAGTCCATGATACAAGTGGGGCCAACTCCTCAAGTAGCCTCTAACAATAATAAATCATGCTAAAACATCAAAATAAGCCCTCCAAAGCCACATGTGTGGGTGACATCATGCTCCAAGAAGGTGTAAGAGGCCTCCAAATGCCACGTCTCGTCATCAAGGTGCCAAGTATGGTGGAAGATGACCTCTCCTCGTCAAAGGTCATGTCTCGTCACCAAAACCCCAACTCTTCAAAGTGGTGCCCCAAGGGAAAGCAAGCCCCAATGCATGACATCATCATCCATATGCTCAACGCCCAAGGTGGAATGAAGGTGCATCTCGTCTCTGCATGGTATCCAATCTTGTGCTAGTGCAACGTCCTCCATCCAATGCCTAATAACCTCCAAGGTATGTTATCCCCTATCCTAGGGATAACTAAGGAGATCATGTCTTGAGGCCCACAGGTCCTAGACATGGAGTGCCGAGCGCCAGAGGACTTGAGTATGGCCCCGGAGGGCCCATCTTTTCTTCTTTGCAACCCATCTATCAGCAGCAGCATCATCCATCACACCAGCCTGGTCCTGAAGTAGCAGTAAGTCTTGCTCCATGAGGTAATGAGTTTGGGTATCATGGTATGTGTCACTCTGATTTTTGAAGCACTTGAATTTGTTGCACTAAATTCTCCTTCATTTCATAACATTTGCTTGGAAATTATGCTCTTTAACTTGTTCATACCTGGGAGGGTGACATAATGCCCTAGTAAGCTAATTTCCCCTTTAGGATGAGCTGCCACTGGGTGGGTCTATGAAAGGGCATCGTCCATTCCCTCCATACTTACCACTTTCCATCATTATTCCTCTCATCACCCCCCACCTTGGTTCAGGCATTGGGTTTTCCACGCTAGGAACGGTTGTACCTTGCCTTGCGGGAAGAAGGGGCTAAAGGCCCAGAGGGTAGAAGTAGTTGGCAAGAGTTAAAAGCCAAAATGAAACCTTTGAGATGCTTCGCCCAGGGATTCCCGAGAAAGCAATAAAAGGCTTCTCAGTAAAAAAAGGGGACCCGTAAGATAAAACAAAACTCAAGGTACTAGTTGGTGGATGGGAGGTCTCATCATGAGCCGGCCTATTAGGTCCATGGGCATGTAGCGGTATGACACTACCATCTATCTGGTCACCAAACCAGGGTAGTGGCTCTTAGTGGCATAGCCAAGAGAAAGGGGGTCTCATCACGAGCCAACCTTCTCATTTCCGTGAAATGCTTGTGGGTAACACTACCACCTCTGGTCACCACGCCAGGACAGTGTCCCCCAACTTTTCCCTTGAAAAGAAAAAAGACCAAGCAATAAGACTATGAATAAAAGGCATTGAATGGGCTAGGAAACAATGACATCCATGATAAGGTGCAACTCGCCCTCTATAGAGGCACCCAGAGGCAAGACCTACATTTCCCTATTATCACTGCACCCTTTGCCCAAACACCTCCCCTACACCATTTCACACACTTACATGACCTAGATTGGTTCTCACCTGGGAAACACCCCAAACTTAAGGAGGATTAGCCCAATAAGACATCCTGAGACCCTCTCCAAACCTGACTTGTTAAACTGCATAACGTCTTTGAGCATTTGTCTGGGTAAAGGGGGGTTTGATGCACATGTTTGGGTAATTTGATTATTAGATATGATTGACATTGCTATGATGCCTGTGACTTATGAACCCCTGGAGGGCGTACTTCTTGTTGCTGCAGGACTTTGCTAGGTGGACAGGTACATGTGGGGGAATGATTAGGTTAGACCTCCATGGGGTTTAAAGCCCAACAAATTGATGATGTAACTCCACCAAGGGGAAAAGAGAAACCACAGGCTTGCACCAGGAAGAAAGGATGATGTTGCACCAGGCACACTCCGACAGACCTAGACCCAGGGGGGTCTTGCCTTTCCTCTTGGACGTTGACCCTTGGAGGCCTATGACGTCATCATTTTGACCCTAGATGTCATCTAGTCAGGGTTTGCATTTATGAGGACGGTTGTGTGCTAGTTGGCACGTGTGGCAGCATTTGGGGCCTTTGGAGGCCAAACATTTTGCATCTGAGGCCTAGCGTTCCACCCTAGGGGGGTAACGTCACCCTTGGATTTGATTTTAGGGTTTAATTAATGACATTTATGTAAAAATTGGATTTTAATGTAATTTGGCCATGTCGGCCTTTTTATGACCTAATTGTAATTAAAGGTCATTGATATTATATAAATAAGAGAGAGAAACTCTCATTTTTTGATCAATGACTCATCACACAATTGTGAGGTCTCATTTTTTGATCAATGACTCATCACACAATTGTGAGGTCTGAAATTTGCGCCCTTTTCAAGGGTTATTGGCTGAAATTTTAGGCGCACTTCTTGGAGGAGGCTAATTTTGGTGTTTCTTGGCTATTTTCATGGTGGAAGACCTTCAACTAGGGTTTAAGCTTGATTATTCTCGGTAAGTAAGTAGAAAATCTGCATTTCTTTATTGTGAATGAATGCTTATGGTGAATTTTACTTTTTCATGTCAAAGATTATGAAATTGCTTGCTTGAAACCCTAGGAGAAAAGCACAAGTTATTATCCTTTTCTCTATAATTTTCTACTTGTTTAAATTTTTCAAAGAGCACTTTATCTAGAAGTAGATACTAGAGCCCTACCATTGTAGCACTCTAGTAACCCTACTTACATTGCCTATTGCATTTTTATTTCAAATCCTCTAAGGAAAAGAGGAATCGCTAGGGCCTATGTTTTCTTACTTTCTAGCAATTACCTCTAGGACTTGGATGTTTGAGGCCTTGGGTTACTAACACCTATCTCATCTTCTCCATCTCCTTTTGACTAAGTATTATCATTGCTATTTCCCTCTAAGACTTGCTGCTGCTATCATTGACTCCATTACCCTAGAAGGCACTAGTCTATTCACCGCTAGTGATTGATTGATCAAACTACTTTCAAACTATCTTCTTTGGAACATTCACTAACTCCTACTGACCTTAGATTAGCCTAATTCACTAACCAACTTGCTGTTGTTGCAAAAGATTGCTACAGCCATCTAACAATAGCAAATTAACCTTAAAAGTGACATGTTATGCTAGCTAGACATTGCTAAATCTGCTTGTGACTATCTAATGTCAATTTGCCTAGTTAAAACTACATTTTCTGGTCTTTTCTCAAGCATTTTGAAGCATAGTTATTGTGGCTGTTACAAATTTATCATTGCTGTTGTAAACTGTTGTACTGCTGCAATTTTATATCAGCTAGTATATTTTTAAAAGTTCATTGTCTTATGAAGCATTAATATCATTTTGGTACTTGGAAAGTGCCCTTTTTCTATTTTGTTGTCTTGTTCTAGGCAGGGATACAATATTATTGATTTGCTTCATCTTTATAAGACATAAAAGAACCCTTTGAAATTGGGTGACCTGTGAGAGGGGGGGAACTTTCTTGTACTTTGGCCTTAACCTTCTCAAAACTTCAGGTCACTGAGGACGTCTCCCCTAGGGTACATTGATATTATCGTAAAGAGAAAGGGGTTTCCTATTAAGGTGACAGTGATAGGTCACCCCTTGTTATGCCAATCTTGCATCTACTTGCTTTGGGCTTTAGGCAAGTACAGATTATGCGATAACAAGGTGCAATGCCCAAGGTGTGGGCTTCTTGCCCATCTCTGTGCTAGTATGATTGTATTTGCAAAATAAAAGCTCATCTCTCCATCGTCCATGGTCCAAGAGGTGTGAGAGCCTGTATCGGAGGGTGCCAGGTCATCAAATGACTCTATGCTCTGCATCACAGGTGTTATGTCTTGTATGAAGTGCACAATGTCCTGAGTGAAATCACAGGGATGTCCTCCAAAGACCATGTCAGGTGCACCCAAGTTAGTCAAAACCACATAATCAAGAAAAACCAACAATCACAAGGGGAAATAGTCCTTAGAATCATACAAAGTAAGCTATCTATTAATACAAAAGCCAAAATGAACAACTCTCATTGGGTATTCCCTTCAAACTTCACAGAAGCCCAAGTCTTTATGCAATTTGGAAAGTTTAGGTATGGGAGGACCATCAAAAGAACCTATTAGGTGTGCCAATACCCAAGTAGAGAGGTGTTTCTCGGAAGAACCCATTAGAGATATGTAATGAATGTGAGGTGGTCATGGGGTTTACTTCTGGGGATGGGGTTGTTAACATGCAAGACAATGTATGGGCTCACCTCCATGAGTGCCTTTGTAGAGGGTGCACTTAGCGATTGAGTTACCCTTTCCTCGACGCTTTTTGCATTCCAAACCCCTTATTTGCCTTTTTCTTTATTTTATTTGATTTGAAGTCCCCTTAAAAAGGTTTCAAGCATTTGCACTTCCTTTGCTTCTTATTCGAGATATATTCAAGTCCTATTTGATTGATAATGTGTTTATTTGCATTAGGACTAGGGGAAATCACCATTAATGAGGGGGTAGAGCTCAAGTATGGACTATGTCTTTTAATGTCCTCATTATCCCATTTCTTTCTTTATTATTTGCCAGCTGCAGTCTACCTCTAGGCCTTTAGCCCCTTCTTCTCATAAGAGAATGAGGTACATGCCTTTTTGGTGTACATATAACCACATTACCCAAAATGTGGGAGAATGGAAAGATCAAAGATGAAAAAGTGGTAAGTATGATCGAGAATGGTATGCTACCCCTTTCAAGGAACCGCCAGTAGTATCCCTTTTCCTCAGTTGTGACAACATGGTACTAGGATGCTTAGGATGGCCACCAAGGTAAAACAAGGCAAAAAGCATAACTTCTGAGCTCATGATTCATTATCCAAATTCAACCTATGATCATTTCTCACATGCCCAATGTATTAAATATGACACTTTATATGAAATAAGGACTAATGCACCTCATAATGTGTCGGAATACCATCTCCCAATGAGCCTCGCTGATTGAGTGTGATGAGCTCTGCTGACAAGGAAGAGACATATGAGGGGGCTTCTCTTTGTGGACATGTTGATCATCATCATCGTTGGGATCACCGTCTTCATTGTGGGCCATCAAGCATGATCTCCTCTAATTACCCCTAGGTGGGCGGGGGTAACAAGGCCACGACAGAGGAGTTCCAGAATCAATACCACCAACATCGAGGTACATAAAGGGCTTGGTGCTCTTGATTAAATGCCAATCCCATACCCTCATACGTGATAGAATCCAATAAAAATGTTGCAATTCTGAAATCCTGAACATTGTTAAGTCTGCTGAATTTTGAATGGGATATGAAATTCTTTCTCTATATGAAGTTCGATGAGGTTGTAACTACTCTCAAACATCCTAAAACAATTAAAGGTAATGTTTATTACCATTAATTGCCAACATTTTTGGTCAAACTATGTGAGGAAAAATGAGAGTCCTCCAAGGAAAGACGTTTGCAGGGTTTAGAAGTTAGGTTTTTTGTTTTTTTTTATAAAATAATTGAATTTTGTTTGTTGAGTCCGCCACTGTGGGGTCCAATAGGGATGGTTTGGTATCAAATCGTTTGAGTCACTCTTTGACTTGGTCGGTTGGATACCAAGCCAGCCCTTCGAACCGAGCAAGAGGATGAGTCAGTATGGTTGCTAGTCAACTCGACTGCGTTGACTCAGACCGCTTTTTAAAACATTGGTTTAGATTCTGAAAGATTCCTCCACAAAAAAATTCCTTTTTTGCTCAACTTATTTGCTTGATAGCTTGGAGGCTCTGCTAAACAATGATCCTTGTAACACCCTGTTTCCCCCAGTCTGTAAAAATAACTATACTGGCCAAGTATTGTGGCAAACTCAGAAATGTGAATGTGTGATGTGAATGGACCTTGTGAAAAAGGTCGATGAATGTAAATAATATTATGAATATATATATTGCAGGACTGCTGAGAGGGGGAAGTGCTGAAAAAGAGACCACTATGGCTAAAGAAAGGTGGTGGAAGGCACCTGGAATGGTGGCGTTAACTTCCACCGAAACCAATACCGTATTTGGACTTCACTAGCCCGGAGAACTAAGAGCGGCTCGCTGGCCCCGAAATGAATTACTCGCCAGGTTGGTAGGTGAAGAGGCTCTTCATGAGTTAATGAGGGATGGGGGTGAACCGCCCATCCGTGGAGGCCTCAGACCTGAACACCGCGGGGAAATTCGTGCCACACACAACCTCGCTTGAAAAGAAAAGGCAGGTAAAAGGTGTGGGGAGGGGGGTAGACGCGAGGGAAAGAGGAAGAGAGATCGGAAGAACTCTGGAAAAACTACAGAGTGAGTGATAGCAGAGAAGGAGAGTAACCTTCGTTCTCGGTCACTGGCGAACAGAGTCTCAGTCTCGCAGCATCGTGGTCTCAGCTCGAGGGTGGCTAGTGGTAAATCCATTCAGAATCGCTGAGGCTACGGTTGGGTGGAAACGAGCACCCCTCTCAGTAGTTGCAAACACACCTGGTGTTATTTCTGATAAGTGTTTTATATCTTGCATCTTGAAATGTATATTCTCACATTTATGCTCATAGTTTGTGCAATTATGAATGGTTTCAGTATAAGACTGTCTGTGTGGTGTTTTGACCAGAAATGGTGGTTGCATGCTTATAATGGAAAGACTACGTATGGCTTATGTTTATAAATAGCTATATGTATGTATACCGATCTAATTTAGACTTCAAGTCTGTTCTCGGGAAATCTATACCCTTATCCGTCTCAGGTAATACCCTGGATAGATCTCCCCATAGAGACACCCTTCTTGG
>JASDQU010224195.1:0-11378 GCA_032191745.1 Picea mariana | reverse complement strand
GGCCCGCACATCCCCCTCATCCCCGCCTTATTCCTCCCAGCCAACTCGCATTCACTCCTTACCAACCACCCTCGTCCCCCGTCCTGCATTTCATTAAAATTTTAATCTCCTCGGGATTTTCTGGGCTTTTCGCCCTGCATACGCCACCCTTGGCAGCCCACGCCATCCCTCTTTTTGCATTATTTTATTTCTTTTTTATTTAATTTCTGTTCACAGTTCATTAAATGAACTCTTCAGTTTGATTATAACAAAATTAATCATGCTTATTTTCTTTAACTGATTTTTCTTTGAAATCTTTAATAAATTACTTAATTTGGGTCATTACAATTCTATAATTTGTTGAGTGTTTATGGAATATTCTCAATGTCACAATGTGACAAACATATCCCAACATTTCATTGTGACTACCATTTCCCAACATCACAAAAGTAAAAGATGATTTTACAATGTGTCAAGTGTTTCCTGAAATCACGTTCTCAAGAATAATTCTCAACATTGCAATTTGCGTTGTGATGAAATTTTCCCGACATTGCAATGTGGCGAACAGTTTCCAACATCGCAATGTAATGAACATTTCTCAACGTCACAATGTGATGAACATTTCTCTACGTCGCAATGTGACGAGCATTTACTAGCATCACAATGTGATGAAAATTTCCTAACATCGCAATGTCACGAACATTTCCCAATGTCCCATTCTAGCAAACATATCCCAACATCGCAATGTGATGAGCATTCAACATTGTCGCATTCTGACAAACATTTCCCAATGTTGCAATGTCACGAACAATTACTAATTTCACGCCGTCATGACCATTTCCCAACATCACAATGTTACGAACATTTCTCAACATTGCAATGTGACGAACATTTCCCAACGTCGCAATGTGATGAACATTTTCGAAGGTTGCAATGTGATGAACATTTCTCAACGTCGCAATGTCTGAACATTTCATGACATCGCATTCTGAGGAATATGGAACCAACATTGCAAGTTGATGAATATTTCTCAATATCACAATGTGACGAAGATTTCCCAACATCGCAATGTGACGAACATTTCCGAACGTCAACCACATTTCTGACGAACATTTCTCAACATCGTAATGTGACTAACATTTCTCAATGTCACATTGTGATGAACATTTCTCAATGTCACATTGTGATGAACATTTCTCAATGTCACAATGTGACAAACATTTGCCAATGTCGTACTGTCATAAACATTTCCCAATATCACAATGTCATGAACATTTTCAAATGTTGCATTATGATAAAGATCTCAATATCACATGAACATAGAAATATCTCCCAACATCACATTGTACAAATACTTTATTAATTTATTAATAATAATTTAATGTATCTTGAAATACTTTAATGTTTTTTTTATGTATCGATGGTTTATTAATGTATTCTATTATTAATATTAATTAATTACTACAATAATAATTTTATATCTGTACATTACAATATATATTAATACTTTAATTTAAATATTATATTAATGTACTAATCAATTAATTTAATACTTTAATTTAGATATTATATCAATGTATTAATCAATTAATTAATGCACTAGTTAATTTTCAATTCATCAATATGTTAATATCTTTTAATATATTACTTTAATTTATACTTTAATACATTAATATAATAATGTATTAATACATTCTAATAATTTATAAATGCATTATTATAATATATTAATACTTTATTAATGTATTAATAATGTGTAATGTATAAATATATTGACTATGATATATTCCTGCATTATAATAATGAGTTAATACATTATTACAAGGTATTATTTGTATAATGTAATATTGCATTATTAATGTGTCATTAATTTATTAATATAGTAGTATCCTATTTGTTTTAAAGGAGTATAAATACTTTATTAACTTATTATTATTTTAAATAAAGTAATATTTTAATATTTTTTTAATGTATTAGTGTTATATTAATGTATTCTATTAATAGCATTACTACTTAATTAATACTTTACTAATTTTACATTTGTAAATTACAATAATATATATTAATGTATTAATATTTTAATTTAAACATTATATTAATACATTACAATATATATTAATGTATTGATACTTTAATTTATACATTATATTAATGTATTACCATTAATTAATTTAGATAATTAATATTTTAAGTTAGAAATTTAAATTAACTTATAACTTAATATATTAAATAGTTTAAATTAAGTTGTGTTAAGTAAGTAATAAATTAATATATTTAGTAATTATAATTAAGTTAGTAATTCAATTTAAATTAAGTAATAACTTAATTATATTAAGTTATATTAAGACATAAAGTTGCATTAAGTTGTATTTTTTAATTTAATACATTAATCCATTAATGTTTTAATTTAGAGATTATATTAATAAATTAATACATTAATTTAAATTACTAAATTAATTATATTGAGTAATAACTTATTTATATTAAGTTGTATTAATAATAACTTAATATATTAAGTAATTTAGATTAATACATTAATGTATTAATACATTAAGTTAATAATTTAGAAACTATACTATTGTAATAATACTTTAACAATATTAAGTAATAGATTTTTAATAAATTATTAATTATTTAATATATTAATATATTAATTAAATAATACAATAATTAATAATATATTTAAAATCCAACCATTTTAAGGGCTGGTGTGGCTAAGGCCGGGTGTCATCCCCAGGTGATTTTGATGGCTTAGATGCCCCTGAGTCGCGGTTTCTCAAGCCAAAGGTTAATCCCGATGCGAAGAAGGTCTGGACCAATTAACAAACAAACAAAAAAAATTGGTGAGAATAGTTGATATTTGAAAGTAGTGATTAACATCTTCATGATAATAGTTAACATGTAATGAATATTTTTTAAGTAATTAACATCTTAATAATAATAAAAAAATATCTTTATTATCATAGTTTCTAAGTGAAATGTGCCATAATAAAAAAAGTTATAGTCTAAGTTAATCAACTTTGATTAATTAAAAAAATGTTAAGAGACACTATGTACAAACCTTTACATATTTTAGGTTCTCTACAAACTTTTAAACTTTTTAAAATAAATTGAATTATGCATAGGTGTATGTCACCACAAACAATTTTACTATGTTAATTGTATAATGTAACTTTTCATCTTCTATTCATTCTTCTAAATTATATTTACATGGAAGTGCTATATATGTGTGTGTGTGTGTGTGTGTGTGTGTGTGTGTGTCCAAAAATAAATTCTCAACCTTGCAATGTGATAAACATTCCTGAATGTCACATTGTGACAAACATTTTCCAACGTTGCAATGCGATGAACATTTCCCAACATCACATTTTGATGAACATATTCCAACATCGCAATGTGATGAACATTTCCCAATATTCCATATGGACAATCCTTTCGAAATGTCCCGATGTCATGAACATTTCCTAATGTCGCATTGTCATGACTGCTTCCCAATGTCACAACGTGATGAACATTTCTCAACGGCATAGTGTGGCGAACATTTACCAATGACGTAATGTGACAAACATTTCCCCACATTGCATTGTGACGACCATTCCCCAACGTCATAAAAGTAAAATATGATTCTATAATTTGTTGAGTGTTTATGAAATATTTTCGACGTCACAATATGACAAACATTTTTCAACGTCACAATGTGACAAACATCTCCCAACATTTCATTGTGACTACCATTTCCCAACATCACAAAAGTAAAAGATGATTTTACAATGTGTCAAGCGTTTCATGAAATCACGTTCTCAAGAATAATTCCCAACATTGCAATTTGCATTGTGATGAAATTTTCCCGATGTTGCAATGTGGCGAACAGTTTCTAACATCACAATGTAATGAACATTTCTCAACGTCACAATGTGATGAACATTTCTCTATGTCACAATGTGACGAACATTTACCAGCATCACAATGTGATGAAAATTTCCTAACATCGCAATATCACGAACATTTCCCATTGTCCCATTCTAGAAAACATATCCAACATCGCAATGTGATGAGCATTCAACATTGTCACATTGTGACAAACATTTCCCAATGTTGCAATGTCACGAACAATTATTAATTTCGCACTGTCGTGACCATTTCCCAACATCACAATGTTACGAACAATTCTCAACATTGCAATGTGACGAACATTTCCCAACATTGCAATGTGACGAACATTTCGCAAGGTTTCAATGTGATGAACATTTCTCAACGTCGCAATGTCTGAACATTTCGTGACATCGCATTGTGAGGAATATGGAACCAACATTGCAAGTTGATGAATATTTCTCAATATCACAATGTGACGAACATTTCCCAACATCGCAATGTGACGAACATTTCCCAACATTGTAATGTGACGAACATTTCCCTACGTCAACCACATTTCTAATGAACATTTCCCAACATCGTAATGTGACTAACATTTTTCAATGTCACATTGTGATGAGCATTTCTCAATGTCACAAACATTTTCCAATGTCATACTATCATAAACATTTCCCAATATCACAATGTCATGAGCATTTTCAAATGTTGCATTATGATAAAAATCTCAATATCACATGAACATAGAAGTATCTCCCAACATCACATTGTACAAATACTTTATTAATTTATTAATAATAGTTTAATGTATCTTGAAATACTTTAATATTTTTTTAATGTATCGATGGTTTATTAATGTATTCTATTATTAACATTAATTAATTACTACAATAATAATTTTATATCTGTACATTACAATATATATATTAATACTTTGATTTAAATATTATATTAATTTATTAATCAATTGATTTAATACTTTAATTTAGATATTATATTAATGTATTAATCAATTAATTAATTCTCTCTAGATGTATTAATCAATTAATTTAATGTATGAACGTCGAAAGGTATCTTTAATTTATTAAACTTAATTTAAATATTTAGGGTTTGTAAATACAGATATAAAGTGTTATAATATAGTACTATACATTATTACTACTTTATGGTATTATCACCATACATTATAGGTTTGAACACCTATAATGTACAATATACGCCTTTTGTTGTGTAAAACATATTATCTCTATTGGGGAGCATTGGGTTAACAAAATTGGTAAGACCCACACTCACAACTTTCAACTAAATTTTGATCTAGAAAATATATAGGGCCGAACCATCCGACATAATATATTATCTCTACTAGGAAGGATTGCATTAACAAAATTGGTAAGACCCACACTCACGAATTTCAATTAAATTTTGATTCAAAAAATATACAAGGCTGAACCAGAAACATAGAGATGGTATAGGCAACGCATGCAAGGAGATAACAAAGACGAAAAAAAACTTACACAAAACCGTTCTTCTTCAAGATAGAGAACAACATCTTGAAACGTAATTTCGTATGAAACCATTAATATACATGTCTTTAGATGACCGAATAGTAACGAACACCTATATCGCAATGTCACGAACATTTCCCAATGTCCCGTTTTAGCAAATGTGACAAATATGTATAGTAACGAACACCTATACATGCTGAAACCATTAAGGTTATTATCATTGAAAGGCGTATACCTATTGGAGATGGGCACAATTAATCAGCTTTTAATCTAAACTTTTAATCTGATGGCTAACAATTGAAGATGCTGACATATTCTTAGTCGTCCTCCCAAATCAATGAATGTGATTTACTCTTCATAACTTCCTTGTATTTTTGAATGCATCAGTTAACCTATTTACTTTTTAACATTTACCTAATCATATTAAGAAATTACTGTACCACCATATGATTGCCACATTTAACTGATTAACCTTTGGAATTACCACATTTAAGATTAACTTTTAAATTTCCTCATCTCTATGTGCGTTTCAGCTATGTGTTACTTCACCATTAAACTTTTATCTTCCACTTTTGGGTTCGCTTCCATAGGTATGGACTGCCCAGCTACCATCTTGGCCGGTTCGCTTCCTCTGCACATTACATACTCCCATACAACTACGGACTGCCCCAGCTACCATGTTGGATGGTTCCCTTCCTCTGCCCACTAGCTAGAAAAATTGATAAAGAGCCATTGACGACCTAGCTCGACTCATATTCTGTTAACTTTGCATGTTGTTTAATTATGAAATCTATATCCATTTTTTGTGATCCTAGAACCCATAAAATCTCTAGGAACACTGGGAACACTGAGAGTAATCTCACTAGTCATTTGTTGAGTACTCATGATTTTAAAGATTTAGTCTGGATTCCTTTCAATTAAAAGTCATTTTTTAGACTCATCAATCGAGCTTTTGTTGAAGAGTTCCCAATGAGAGCCTCAATGTTGGCATTCGACGTGATCCAACTAAGAACTAGCATTCCTCTTAGTAGATTGTCTTTGGTTTGGTTTGGGCTTAAGTGTAGTAGTGTTGTGTGGGAGGCTCGTCACCCCGAGGAGGTCAAGTCTCGTGAGAATAACAACCCTATGGAAGATTGCCTTGGGTTCTGGCTTATAGTGTAACGATGTTGTGTGGAGGGCTCGTCACCTTGTGGAGGTCAAGTCTCCTGAGAATAACCTTGTCATAGTTTTCATTCAGTTCGGGCTTTAGTGTAACCGTGTTCTGTGCACGGTTCGTCGCCCTATGGAGGCTAAGTCTCATGGAAATAACCACGTGGAAGTTTTCCTTCGGTTTGGGCTTCAACTATAACATTGTTGTGTGGAAGGCTCGGCACCCTGTGGAGAACAAAAATCCTAAGAATCCATGCTTCCACTCCATTGATAACCATCCTCCAAATGTATTGATTATAGCTGGGCTAATTTGTTTTGCTGACATCAAACAAATAGAAAATGTGTTCTTATGGTGGTTAAAGGGGAATATAAATCCCAGCGCCGACTGTATGATTGAAGCGGCATCGTATTAATGCAGTTTTGGTAACCGGATCATTTGCAGCGGCCTTTGATACGGCTACTCAAATCGTCAATTAAAAACCTTAATTAGGGTTAGTGTTTATGCTAAAATTAGATTTAGTAAATGGAATATGTCTTTTGACGTTCATCAACCACATAATTATATTCCGACAATTTGGCTACTATAAACTTTGTTTTATCACTAGATAGATTTCCTGAAATAAATAAATATAAACTTTGTTTTATCACTAGATAGATTTCCTGAAATAAATAAATAAACATATGGCATAGCATATAGAGTGTCTCGCCTTAGTTCATCATTGCGTCGCCCAGTCTATGACCAGTTCCTGGACTACAATATGCTTAAGTCTGTTTACAAGGATTGGATTCGATCTGTATTTAATAATCATTGCGATTGGATTTCTATCTCCATGCGTGATAGTAACCAAGCTACGCAACATTCGTTGCGATAGGATTTCTATCTCCATGCGCGACAGTATCCAAACCAGTTTAGAAAATTAAATTGAGTTAATGGAAACCAACTTACGAAATTGAGTTAACTGAGCTGCCATAAAATGGAACAGAATCCCTAATAAAATAGAGAACGTTCTCTTTCAATACCTAAACTCAGGTCTCTTCAGTACTAGTAAAATTTATGTTTTTGCAATTAAAAGAAAATAGTACTTTCTTGAGATTAAAAACATATTCTTCATACACATCTAATTTTCTTGATATTATATTCTTCATGCACATATAATTATACTTCTCATAGGACATGTATAAAAATAAAATATACACTATTTTTTTGTAATTCTTAGTATGTTTTGAAATCAAGAATATTTGACATTGGAATTCTAAATAATTTAATCATGAATTTAAACAATACATATAAAAATTCTATATAATTCCTTAAACATATAAAAATTTCTAAATAATTGTACCTTGAATTAGACACATATACAAAGTATTACAGAAATTAATGCGCAACATCATTCTCATTCATATGTTTCACTCAGTTATTAAAAACAAAATTAGCTTATACTTTTTTTTTTTTTTATCTCAGCAACTAGTTGGGCACACATTGTAAGTCGGGGGGAGTTGAACTTGAAACCTCAGGGAACTTCATTTTCACGGCACTTGCCAATTGAGTTTCCCCCCGGGGGAAATTAACTTATACTTTAATAAATATTAATAAAAATGAAAATTTTTCATTTAGTTTTTAAAATATTTAATTAATATTCATATTAAGATTAATTAGTGCACATCTATCATTACTTCAATTTAAAAACTCTACTCATTTTTTTTTCATAGAACAAGAAAATTTGTAACCTTAAAATGCATGTATTTCTTAATTTCATTAAATGAAATACTAGTTCATGGGGAATTAACGCTGTAGCTACTTGTCATAGGCACTTTACCAATAAATTTATTTGTTTTCCTTTACAGAAATGATATAGCCTTATTGCCCTATACGTGTCTTGGGAGGGACTAACTGCTTGGCAGCTTATCCTTGTTACTTTAGAATTAACCTAACATTTCTAATAGCCTGTAGACCCATTTTATAACCTTTAGTTATTAAATGATGATTTGGGATTATTATGTGGGCTTATAAATGACAATTTTTATCTATGCATAAGAATTTTAGTACTCATCCATATAAATTGAAGTTTTTTTTATGATTACAATTGGGTTAATAATATTGCTAATTAGCTTAATAATATTGGTAATAGGTGTATTTTTAGATTTTAAACACTTTTATTTGAATAAATAGGATGTGGCATATTTCTCATGGTATCCATCCTTAGGTTAGAAATGTGTTTTGGTTTCAATTTTCTTGAACTTTTCTTCGAGATGACAATGTCCAAAAATGGGATGTTGTTATTGTCCTCTATTTTCATGGGGAATTATATGCTCTCAATTCAAATGATCCTTTAACTTATACAAACTATCTCTACCATGAGGCCACGCTACATAGGTCTAACCAGCGGTAAGAGTGAAAGGCACCTTAATAATAAAAGGAAAGAAAGAGAAAAATGTTAGTAAACTGAATGCTCTCCCTCTATTTAAGAATCTCAATATTTATGTAAATATTTATGTTTTCCATCACTTCTTGTTCGAGTAGATTTTATTTAATAATCTGAATATTTATGTAAATATTTGTGTTTTCCATCACTTCTTGTTCAAGCATATTTACATCTCATTACATTGGAACACTTTTAACTTATTCCAACCAATTGACACTTGAATCGAGGTTTCTCACCAATTAAGGGATTTCAAAGTATGTTATTTATATTTTTTTAAATTATTTAAGAAGTAACTCATATGATGTAGACACATTTAACTAGTCCATGCCTAGCCATGGTTAGGTAATCAAACTAAATGATGGCCCATTAGTTCACCCACATTTCCAAATTTTTCATGATATTCCATACCAAATCCATTTATGGTGAAAAACAAATTTATTTATTTTTATCAAATTTTATTAATAATATTTTTTATTGGCTCAATGTTGGGTGATTGGGCTTTATGCTCATGGTGTATGGCAATCGTTTTTGGTCTAAATTGTCAAAATTTACAAATGGTTTAAAAAAATATTATTATTAGCCTGCATTTAGTTCTATGACATAAACATTGCAACAATGTTATAGTGGAGGCTCACCACCTCCCTTCCCACCTCCTCACCTCCCATTACATTATGATATTAAGCTACCCATACATTACATTATCTGCACAAAATCCTTAGCGTTCCAGCAAAGGGTTGTTCCCATGCTCTGAATGGAAGAAGTGATATTCCTCTCCACAACTCTTGGCGGTCATGATGCTAATTTGGCAGGTTGTTTGTAATGCAATCAAACTCTCCTTTTGTCCTCTAAAGAATAAGAATATTTAGAACTTAGTTTACCGAGGTAATTGGAATTTGACATAACTAAATTTTAAAGGGTTTTTACTACCTATAAATCAATCAATATCCTTTGTTTTGTCTTGTTATACAATAAAAACATTCAAAATTCAATTTACAAAACATATTTTAAAGATTTTTTCTACTTACAGATCAATCAATCTCATTTGCTTTGTCTTTTCATGCAGTAAAAAATTTTGTAATTCAATTTAGAGATGTTTTTTCCTATCACACAATAAAAACATTAGGAATTCAATTTAATGTTGTAATGGAATCTTTGCATAAGTAAATTTTAAAGAAAAATATTCACAATTCAATTTACAAACATAATATAATTTTGACATTAACTAAATTGTAGAGTTGTTTCTACTGCATATTAATTTAAATTGTTATCATATTTGTTTACTAAAATGATTTGTAATTGTAGTTAATTAGGAACGAATGCTAGTTGTAGTGGATTTGACCTAAAATTAGAAACAAAAGATAATGAAAGTCCATCTTTCATGGGAATCATAGCCTTGAAATTTTAATGAATATAGAACTCGGAGGAAAATATGGGTAGTTTTAGAATAAGAGGTGTTTATGAAATGAGCCCTTAAACTATCTCCATTCTCCATATGAATCACTTCATGTCATTGGAACCAACACTACTACATTTGGGTCAAATTCTGACGGCGTGTTCGACGCAATTGCCACTTTCTATTGTCGGAAGATCTACAAACCTCGGACCCCCTCAAATGTCGTTTCACAGGACGTCATTTTTTCGACGACCTAGTTTTCGTCTGTATTGCGATGTTATATGACACCACGTGTCATCATAAATTGGATTGTCCATCCCCATATTGACGTCGTAAGATCAAATTTTCAAATGTGGAAAGACAGATGTTTCAAACATGGCAAGTGAGACGTTGCAAACGTGGCAAGACCGACGTTTCAAATGTGGCAAGTGAGACGTTGCAAACGTGGCAAGACCGACGTTTCAAACGTGGCAAGTGAGACATTGCAAACGTACCAAGTGAGACGTTTTAGACGTGGCAAGAGAGACATTTCAAAGGTGGCAAAAGAGACATTCTTAAGGTGGCAAGAGAGATGTTTCAGAGGTGGCAAGAGAGACATTCTAAAGGTGGCAAGACCGACGGGACGAGGTATTATCTCCGACGTGGTTGCTATGGGAGCGACACTCTTGGACGTGGCAAGAATGACGTCCATCAGGTGGCAACAACGACGACCAGGAGTTACTATCTCTGACGTGGTTGCTATGGGAGAGACAATCTTGGAGGTGGAAAGAGAGACGCCTTGGATGTGGAAATAGCGATGTGAAGAGAGTGAAAGACGTCACAAGTGCCACCTTTGTGTAGGTATTTAAAAAAAAATACAAAATCAATATCAAGACCTAATAGTCATTCCAAGCCTAAAGGAGGAGTAAGTCATATAGGTGTCAGCTAGTGACAGCATACATGGAAATTTCTTGTTGCTTCATTAACATTTTCTTCAAAATGAAATTTACGACAACGAAAAGACAAAACTTATTTGCAACCTTCAGTGCACACTTTAGCTTCAGTCACTTCAACATCCAT
>JASDQU010224194.1:3818-14404 GCA_032191745.1 Picea mariana | reverse complement strand
CTGTTCCACCCGGGAGTATACACCTTCACAAGCACAGTCCATCAGTGCTTCACCTCCCTCTCTGGGTCTCGGCAACATGCCGAATTAGGAAGTCTTAGAGCTCTGTAGCTAGTGTTGGACTCTCTCTGGAAGAATACCACTTCCTAGCAGACTCCTTCACCTGGAAATAGCTTATCACGGGTCTGACAGACTGCCTCTTCAACTAAGGGCCTTAAAACTCGATTCTTCAGCCCCTTCCGACTCAATTCCCACACGGTGAGGATAACCACAACACAACCCCACTCAGGAAAATAGAAAACAACAACCTACAGATAGATTAGGTACAGATTCAGCTCTACAATGGCAGATAGACTAGGTTCTGGAACTCACAAGTCGATTTTCCCCTCCTGACCAGTTCTCTCAATGGTGCATAGGTATGTCAAGGGCAGACCCAAACCAATAATAGAATCAGACAGGTGATGTTTAAGTCTTCAGGAAGACGTCTCAGTTTTATGGTTCTCAGAGCTGCATGAGGGTATCCGAAATTAGACGCAAAGGATGATGGAATGAGGAGCGACCCCCTCCACGACTGACCTCTGCATTTTTTTAACTACATGTACCTGGGTCGACACATGTCACCCATGAAGCTGCATGCACTCCATCAGCATGCTTTCCTCTCCAAGAACTTAGGACACAACATATATTTCATATGGATTTGGGAATAATATTAAAATATTATTCCCAAGGACCTAAGCCCCTAGGCTCAACACTTAGCCTCTCTTTCCAACCTTCCATCCCCCAATCCTTTACCCAACCTGTGGAAGCTTAGCCCCCCATCACTCATTCATCGTGGTCGGTCTACACGCAACGGTGTTTATATTTTTATTAATGTTCTGCATTATTACATATACAAAAGAAAGCTCCTGGCCTTAACACTTAGTCTCTCCGACCTAATAACACATAAGCCCACCAGCTTATATAAACTTGGCTCACTATCTTATAAAACATAATTACAATTCATAATGCAAGCTCTATACTTCATAGACATGATTTACAACAGGGCTCGGCCTTGGGGACATTACAATTTATTATCCAACACTTTCAATCCTTCAAGATTGGCTTGATCCCAAACCACTGGCTCCAAGGGCCACATAGCAGAATTGGTAGAATTTTTCTCTTTATCCACACATGTAATAGACAAGGAAATTTAGCAAAGAAAATCTCATGTATATCAGTGTAGAGATACATATCCTTCCAGTGGTTGACATTCACTCTCAGTCCCTAGGTTTCTTGTATGGAACACCGATGCTCTTTCATAGTCAACTAGTCTTGAATCTCCTCTCGATATAGATTCCACCTCATCTCTTGCCTTCATCACTCTCGACAAGACTTTCAGGTCCTGTCAACAAAACCATTTGTTTGTCATTTTGTTCCATGCTTGCATGTGTCCTTCTTAATGCTAGGGATTTTAGACCCAGGGTTTGTGTAGAGTTGTCCAAAAAAACCCTAGATCATCGACATATCAATCATCGGCCAAGGTCGAGGAAGGTCTCACCCGAGACGTAGAGAGATTCAAAGAGACCATAAGGTCTTGTGACAAGGATTAAGGATAAACACACAAAGATCCATTGAGACTGGCATTCATGCAACTCATATCTGATAATTTATTAGGAATAAGAAGTAAAACGATACACACACATATGCAAATAGTACATAGTAGACACTTAATAGATCAAAATTGTTGCATCGTTATTACTAGATTCATTCCATTACACAAAGGCAAACATTAAGTAGACTATATATGACAACCAAAAAAGTTCATATATTCATTTATACAACCCCTCAGAAATACAACACATTGCGTAATGGGAATTCTCTCAATAAATCATACATATAAAAGACACAGATTTATATTCAGAGACATTGCAATATTACAACAAGATCAGAGTGAGCTCAATACTAACGACTTAATGAATCTTCTCTAGAACCTCTAGCTAGCCCCATTTTCAATATCACTGCTTCATTTTGTAGCTTTTTCTTCTTGGGAGTGTTTTCTTTTTCTACTCTACTCCACTTGTTCTACTGACAAAACGACCTCTCACGCTTATGGCACCTGCATGTAGTCCACGTAACCTTCAGGAATCGGGGAAATCTTAACTTCCATGTTTTCTCATCGTTTGTCAGATCCATGATCCCTTGTGTCATTGGCAGTAATCATTCGAGAGGATTTCCTAATGATCCTTTTCTTGATTTCAGCACACGTCTTCTTGATTTCTGGTGCGCATCAAAATTGGTACCGACACACATTCCATAATCTTTTAGGTATGTTGTGCACTGTCAAAACTCATTTCGGCTTGCACCCTTTGTCATTTCTTATGCATTACCTTATGCGCACACAAAACTTTGGAATGAGTGCACACAATTCCATTTGTGCGCGCACGCAAAATGAACCCAAAACTTTGGGTGACAATAGTTATTCTATACAATTATATCTCTCTCTATTTTACCTTCTCCCCAACCAAAACAAGAAATACCCTAGCCCCATTCTTAGTTACTCCTTCCACATTCAACAAACATACAAACTCCTAAGCTCCATTACTAACCTCATTCTTTCTCCTTTTCATTCTTGCTACCAATTCCTTTTTCCCTTAGACCCTTAGTGATATCAACACCTACATCTAAAAAATTCAATATACAACTACCACTTCCTATCAAGCAATAGTCCATTCTTCCTATTCGAGGTAGTCAATAACTGACACATACAATAGTGACAACTCTTTGTACATTAGTTCTTTCAACGACTTTTACTCTTCCAATACTAGATATAGCATTTCACAAGTGCACACTTTTAGTTCTTCACTACTTTAGGCATAACACTCCTCTTCTCACAATGACATATTGGAATTTGATAGATAAACCCTCTCGATATTCTTGTGTTTCTAACCTATCACTTGCACATAATTCATCTTTTTTATTTGAGTGAACCTTGGGTTTTCATTTTGATATGCCAACGTCCAAAGCATCTATCATACTTTTTACCTCTAATCCACGTGGGACATTGCACATAAAATCCTCTAATGTTATAACATCTAGTGTTACTCCTTTGCTGGATAACTCCATTCAAGAGATACTACAATTCCCTAACCTATTCTTTGTCATTGGCATATCAAAACCTACCTCTTTTTTTCTTCTAACACATATTCTCCACCGACTTATACCTGAAACTCACATTTAAGGGTGGATCAAAGGCCTTGGAACTTCAACATAGAACCTCTAAGCTACAAAACACACTCTAACATGGATCATGTGCACTTAAGGGATACCTTCTACACATATAAAATTTAGCAACAATAGCTAACACACCATAGGAACATGACCTTACCATCTCTCCTATTGGCCTCCTTTGTACACACAAGGCACATATCAAATTCTCATTCTAATTTTGGGTTGAGCACGATCACAAAAGGTCACCACATTCTTAACTAAAAAAACACCTATAATTCATGGATTCACAATTTTGCGGCATCAACATACTTAGGCAAAAAAACCATCCACATCTCCATTTAGAGCACAACAACACATTCCTAGATTTTTTTCCCTCCCCTTGACCACTTTCATAAACTAGGAGGCATAAGATCTACATCAACAAGTATTGTCTTCCTTACCCCTGCATTGTTTCATGTTTCCATTTATCTCTTTACAACCCAATGCCTCACCACAACACCTACCAGACATACCAAATCTTCTTGTTTTACATCAGTGATTCCTCATGACATAGCTCTCACCTATACATACTTGGGATAATTTCCAAAATGCTTAGCTACTCAATTCTCATCTCTCTAATCTTTATTCTTTGTACTTGGAAAGCCTAGTGGTTCATTTATTATGGATATACATTGCCTTCAATTTTGTACTAGTACATTTTCATATACAACCTAACCATCTCTCTCTTCCAGACACATGTTTTTACGTTTGGATGAAAGTCAGGATGCTTTTGATATAAACTAGGAGGAGTTGATATGGAACGTGGGCGTCTTCCTCCATCCCAACACCTAAGGAGAGGTCGGTCTGCTCATATAGCTAGACCAAATACTTGGGGGTGCTCCTCCCTTGAGGGTGCATCCTTCCAGCTAGCCATCTTGAAGGAGGGATGCTACCCCTCGAGGGAAAAACCCTTTAAGGGAATCTTGCATTATTTAATTAATTGTTGTGTCAGTTAGTTAGTTAGGGCATCACTTTCCATCCTTGAGTTATGTGCATGTGCATATAATATTTTTTCTAGTATTTGAGTAATGTGCATCCTTATATTAGGATTTTCGACTTGGAGAGATATATAAGCCTATGAGAAGGGTGTTTTCCCTAATTAATAGAGTGAGAAAGTTTTTATAATCTACTCTAATTTCTTTGTTTTGTCATGGTTCTATCTTTTGTTTAGATCAACGAGAACAAGTTTTGTTTTGGCCCTATCTTTGATTTGTTTCTTATCATACTCACATATAGATGCAATTTTTCTATACATGAATGCCATACAACCTTCATACTCTTACACCTTTTTCATAAATTCACACAAGTTCCACTCTTATTCTAGTAACTTGATCTCAGATACATTGCATGTACCTGAATTTATGATGATATTTGTTATGGCTATATGGACATTGCACATGTTTTGTTGTCTAGCCCGTGGTTATATCTCTATGCACTTTGCTAGCCTTTTTCAGCTTAGTCTGTGATTTTGTTTATTTTGATTCTTCCAAGACACAAAAAGGATGTTTTGAATGATGTATCGGTTTTTTTTTTTGGGTGGGTGGCTCATTTGCATAGCTTTTCTTGTGTCACATTATGTTTATCATTCATATTTCTTTTATTTGTGTGTCTCATTTTATGTCCTTTTTCTGTCCTTTTCTATATTGTATATGTTGTGTCATCCATGCATCTCATTAGTTTATGGGTATGAGGGTTCAAATCCTTCCATCCATGAGGCTACAATAACTAGATGGATAAATGACATTAATAAAGATCAGGCTATAGGGTTTGGTAATGAAGGTGGGTTGGCATTTCAATCATGAAATTAAGCTTGTAGGATTTTAGTTTCCCATAAGAATTGATCCTTTAACAAGGAGGTAGGAATAACTCCACAATGCACCTCGCCCAAAGTTTAAATTAGTCGATTTTTCTATTAGGATTGGGGCTTTTGTCTCTATTAGCTATTCTCTTGCATCTATTAACTCAAGTTGCATAACCCACTAAATGTTTCAATGATGTTCAAATGTGTCTCATTGCATTATTTTGTATATGTGTTATAAATAAAATGTAAATAAAATTCAAAGACAACTCTTAAACAAACCAAAAATAACATTAAAAAAAAAAAATGCAACAAGCAATAAAAACTACAAACTAGACATAAAACTTACACAAAAATATTTAACACAAGGTCATGTATCCTATTTCCAAGGATGTGCATTTTTTTTTTTTAATTTCATCAAAATTAAAGCGGTTAAAAAGGAGGATCAGGTATCCTATTTCCATGGTTGTGTAATTTTTTATATTTAACTTCATCAAAATGATATTCAAACTATAATCCCTCGACATTTCAATACCTATGTTCATGTTAGGAAACAACTAATACAAAATAACCCTGGTCAATAATTTCCTTCATGTGAAAATCAAAATCACAAGTCTTAGTGATCAGAATCATGTGTGATAATGCACAAAATATTTATATTTATAGATAGTAGGTATAAAACTTTTTATTTTTTTTTTTTGTGATTTTTTAGTTTGATTTTGTTAAAAATCTAGTGAAGAATGGTTGGATCTGCAAATTTAAATGGCTAAATTTGTATAATTCAAATATCTTTAAAATTTTCCAACTCACTGAATCTATTTATACATTCAAAAATACAATTTAAACAACAACAAAAAAATAACAATTATATCCAAATTTACATATCCTGATTCAATTAAAAAAAACCCAAATATAAAATTCAAAAACAACTCTTAAACAAACCAAAAAATACAATAAACAATAAAAACTGCAAACTAAACATAAAACTTGCACAAAAATATTTAACACAAGGTCATGTATCCTATTTCCAAGGATGTGCATTTTTGGGGGGCATTATTTTGTATATGTGTTATAAATAAAATTCAAAGACAACTCTTAAACAAACCAAAAAAAACCTTAAAAAAAAAATACAATAAACAATAAAAACTGCAAACTAGACATAAAACTTGCACAAAAATATTTAACACAAGGTCATGTATCCTATTTCCAAGGATGTGCATTTTTTTTTTTTAATTTCATCAAAATTAAAGCGGTTAAAAAGGAGGATCAGGTATCCTATTTACATGGTTGTGTAATTTTTTTTATTTAACTTCATCAAAATGATATTCAAAACTATAATCCCTCAACATTTCAATACCTAAGTTCATGTTAGGAAACAACTAATACAAAATAACCCTGGTCAATAATTTCCTTCATGTGAAAATCAAAATCACAAGTCTTAGTGATAAGAATCATGTGTGATAATGCACAAAATATTTATACATAGTAGGTATAAAACTTTCTAGTTTTTTGGTGATTTTTTAGTTTGATTTTGTTAAAAATCTGGTGAAGAATGGTTAGATCTGCAGATTTGAATGGCTAAATTTATATAATTCAAATATCTTTAAGATTTTCCAACACACTAAATTTATTTATACATCCAAAAATATAATTTAAATAACAGAAAAATAACAATTATATCCAAATTTACATATAAAAAAAACCCAAAAATAAAACGCAAAAACCCAAAATAAACGTTTAGCGAACTCCAATAACAAATCCTAACTAATATGACCGATTTTTAACTCTTCGCTATCAGCTTCACCTAAGGCACAGAGTCTGCCTCATAATGTCGACCGCCATGAACAAGTGGTCTGCAACAATATGCAGAAATAACACTATCTAGACAGTTAAATTTCTTAGCCAAGCAATGAAAAGCAGTTAAATTTCTTGGCCAAACAATGAAAAACATGCAACAGAGAGACAAAACAGTTCCCGTGATCTAATACATGTTTTTATAATTGCCCTGTAGAGCACGTATCCTTTGATACAGAGAAAAAATTCTTCAAACTGAAATTTTGAGACGTAATTCAAATACATGAAAATTTACATAAGGCTAACTCCATCCATCAATATTTACAGGCAACTTCATTCTTTGAAGGGTTTTCATTTCACTCAGCTGAACCAAGAAGGACGATACAGCCACGCCGGACGCCTTCGGCGAACGCCATCATTTGAATTTGAATTGGAAGCATTCCGAGGACGTTGTGAATCCTGATTTGCAGAAGACCGCCGAAAAGGCCACAGATAAGATAACAGATTGCATCTCCGACGATTCTGTCTGCTGTTGGRCGAAGCTCGTCTAGCACTATTCTGGTCAATGTTTCCTGAACTATCATYGGTATTCCTTCCACCTGCAACAAAAACGGGCGAATTCCTTGAATTTCTATTTTGCCCAGGGGATCCAATGTCAATYAGAAAAAAAGGGGCATGCTGAGATCCTTCCATGTTAACTTGGCCGCCGGGCGTTGAAGCAGCACTACTGGTGCCCGATGAAGATCCAGACTCTGCACTGTCCGGAACCTCGGTCGGCAATCCCTGGCGACAGATAGGGCACGTATTGTGCTGAGCCAGCCAGGGAAGAATGCAATCAGAATGATAAATATGTTTGCATGGCATTTCCCGGGCTTCGCCGCCTACTTCGAAACGTTCCTTGCAGACAGGACAATGCGAACTGTGAGTCAGATGTTGGGAATCGATCTTAATTGTGGGCATTGCGTCCACGGCGGCTCTCGGGGCAGGGGGAGGGCCACACCTATCGTTCTGAGACAGCTGCTCTATCAGCTGATCTAGACCAGAACCCATGAAAAAATCCCCAATGTTTGCAGGCAAGGGCCTGGGTTCAATTCCTGTGTCGTTACCAAAAAGTAACTCCATGAGGCCATTCCTCCCTTGTGGATGCCGTCTGAGAATCAGAAACGGACCGTTCAACATCCCGTCGGGGACTTGGTCGTGCCCTTCGTTGTTTCCGCGGTGGCCTTCGTTGTTTCCGCGGTTATTGAGCCAATTCAGCAGGGTAGCTACGAGCTCCCCGTCGAAGGGGTTTGTTCGATCTTGGCCCCCGCGTTCTTCTAAAAACCCTCCTCGACATGTGGGGCAAAGCATGGGATCTCCTGCCGATAACGTTAAGGAACGATTACAAACATGGCACCAGTACTCAGAACTACTTCTAGAATCCATCTCGATAAACCCAGAAAGTTTCCTGGAAATTCAAAGAAACGGCCTTCAGAAAGTTTCCTTCAAAGAAACGGCCTTCAACAACCTTACCACGGCTGGTATTCAGACCCAAAGAAAACCCACGCCAGATGAAGCTCAACTGTATTGGTAATGTACGCTGCTCTCCGGAAGGTTTTTTGTAGAAGTTGGAGGAAAATCAGTTGCAGGTCAAACTTTTAGGGCGGGAAAGAAGCAAATTTTGGTGGAAATCGGAGAAGAAACGGCGAGAGACTTAAATGGAAACTTTCTGATTCGTTGAGTGAAACGCGTTGGAAAGAATAAAAGTCTATTTTTGGATTTCACTGTCACTTTGCTCGCACGTAAGAATTATTAATCAAGTTGCATTATTTAAATAAAAGAAGTATATAGAGGAGAAGATAAGGATCCGAGCATAAATCTTCGAGCAGAATAGGATCCCAGGAGATCTTGTTCTCCACACTTCAATGGATTTAAGTTTAAAATAAAATTATAATATGCATAAATATTTAGAGAATAATTGGATACGAGAAGGGAATTAAGTTTACTCAAGTAATAGGTTCTTGAGAATCATGGTATAAGGTTTATGCTTGAAATATATATCATATTTAATTTTAAAATGATAATTTATTTGTATATTAAATTAATAATTAATGTAGGAAGTTTTTTTAAATAAGTATATATGTATGTTTTTTATTTTTGTGTTTTTTTTAATTATATATATGGATGAGGTTTTTATATAACTAAATTATATATATATAGAGAGAGATAATTTTATTTTATTTTAGTAATTTAATAATAATAATAATAATGTCCGTACGGGTGTAGACAGATTGGCAAGTGCTGTGTAAATGGAAGAAAATTTGTAAAATGAAGTTTCATGTTTCACCCGGATTTACTTGTGCGCCATTCTTGCGGGCTGGGTGGTTGCACCTGGGGTTATAGTGGTAGCCGACGTGAGTTGCCGATTCCCCAGTATAAAAAAATAATTATTATTATTATTATTTTTTAAGGTCATGTGAAGTTAGATACTAAATTGGTGTATGAGATCTTCTTGTTTGTGGGATAAGGGACTTTCTCCTGGCAATAATTTGATTGCTAAAGTTTATAGAGTTATACATACCCTACCCCTTTCTAGATTTGAACCTATAATCTAGAAAGAGAAAACACATGCTCTTAACCATTATTATTATGAAAAGTATTTAAGATGTGGTTGACATGTCCCCAAGGAATATAGAATTAATTATGGGATTACTAAGTTTTCCATTATTGAATAAAATTACATTTTTATGGGTTTTATAAACTATATTTTTAAGATAGTTTAAGAAAATTTATTAATATTAATTAAAGTTTTATTTATAAATTTTATCAAATATTTTAAGATAGTTACATATCTATTTAAAAATAGATATTATAATAATTTTCATTTAAATAATTAAATATTAATGATAGTAAATAGTGATTTAATTAAGATAGTTACATAAATATCTAGAAATAGATATTATAATAATTTCTATTTAAATATTAATAATAGTTAATACTAAATAGTGATTTAATTTTGTATCCAAGTTATAATAACTAATAAAACGACAAAAAAAAACAATTACATATACATCTTAAAAAATAATTTGAATTTAGTTATAGAATTATTTTAAAGTCTTTGTTAATTCAAATCCATTTATTAATGATATCATAGAATTTATTAATTTTATTAAAAAACAAATAGAATTATTCCAAATTCTTTATTTCTCTAAATAAATATAAGATATTCAAATCCCTTTATTAATGACATCATAGAATTTATTAATTTTATCAAAAAATAAATAGAATTTAGTTATAGAATTATTTCAAATTTTTTATTGATTTTTTCACTACATATAAATCCAATAAGATCTCTTATGATACTTTTGTATATGACAACAATAATTTGGAAGAAGTGACTTCATACAAATATCTTGGAATTGATATTCACCACAAGCTCAATTGGAATTATAGCATTGAGAAAAAGATTATTGGGAGATGAAAATCTTATTATGGACTTGAAAACAATTGTAAATGAGTTGATCTTTGGAGCTGGGATAAGAAGAAACTCCTCCTTGGGACTCTTGTTACACCTGTTATTCTTTATGGATGTGAAGTCTGGGGTTGTAGTATCTGTAGTGAATCATGGAGAAAGATAGAGCAAATACAAAAGAATTTTATAACCTATAATCTCAAAATTAAAGGAAATATGCCCTATCCCATCCTCCTATTAGAAACAAGCCTCTCCCCCATTGAGAGCATGGCTATGACTAGATACCTAATGTATAAGAAC
>JASDQU010224192.1:0-11680 GCA_032191745.1 Picea mariana | reverse complement strand
TACATTTCATCTTTTATTTTTTATGGGTTTTTTTGTTTTTGTGGTTTATAATTCATCTTTTATTTTTTTATTTTCTATGGGTTTTTTTGTTTTACATTGAATGTTAGATGTTTAAATTTTTATTTGGTTAAATAAAGGTGTATGTTCTCTAACCCCATTCATATGTCACATGAAAGCATGTCACATACATCATGGCTTGAGAAATGCAACAAACAATAAGGAATGTTGATGCATTGCTTTAGCATATTGTTTTCCTTGATGTACACTTCATAACTCATGTTGATATGTCTCATGGAACATAAATTAACATGAAAAAAATGCTTGAACGACCTTTATCTTCTTTCATATACAAACATACTTTATGTATACAAAATTATCTACCACCATAAATTATAAAATTAAATCGCTTTTCTAAATATGATTATGTCATAAGGTGTTCCCATTATAGAATCATATGTATTTATGTGATGGTTATAATTTTTACATCCCTCATATGTGTTAGATGACCATGGACACAAGCTTGTCCATCCATTCTGTATTTTGACAATTATCGTTTGCCTTATCATTTTCATTACATGCTTCTTGGCCAGAGACAATGTGGGGGTAACATCGCTCGTAACTCTTGTAAATGTGTTGAACCTGCATAGAATAGATCTAGCTAAATAATAATACACACATTTGCAGAGAGAATTGAAAAGGAAGAAGAAGGAGAGAAAGAATGGAAGAATTCTCATTAACCATTTTCCACACTCAAAGAGTGAATAATTTACAATAGATATAGGATACATGAGTAAATAATGAGCCATAGTGGTGGTCTAGAGTGATCTAGACACACACCAGCAGTTACGGGAGTGAACTGCCACCTAGTCTAGTCTCTCAAACAGTTACGGGAGTGAATTTCCACCTAGTTGAGTTAATTGGTCAACTAGTCTTCAGTTAACTGATTGAACAAAGAGTAGTGAGGAGTTAACTCATGAAATCAAGGGTAATGCGCCAGTCTGGTGATGATCCCAAGGCAAGTGCGCATTAGCTGGTGATGATCCCAATGTTGCATGGTGACAAAACCAATGCAGCATCTAAACTCAACTCAACTAGTCAAACTGAAGTGTCAATTGAACGAGAATATTCTCCAGGTCGAATATTCTCCCCTAAAATATAGGAGACTGGATAATGACTAATTATGACTAATAAACAAGGAAAAACCTTAGGAAAAATAAATCCTAGGTGTGTGTGAAGTAACTCCAACAACTCTGAATAATAGCTTACATACCATCAATTGTCGGGTTAGCCACATCATAAAATGGAAATCTAGGTACTTATCAAAAGATGGCAACACCCTCAACTCTTTTAGTAGTGATATGTTTTGGAAACCAGTACATTGATCACTTTTGATCGACAGTATGCATATGCATTCTAATAGCTTTCCCATTTCTCTTAGTTGCAATAGTATTCATATATAATGGTCGACCATTAGTAAAAACAATAATTTCCTTCAATAGAGATGATATTAATGTACCATAGGTTAGTGCACCCATTGGAATCATGTTTTCCTCACTATTTGATGCTCACAATGGAACAAGCGCAACCATTAGAAACTAGTAGAGATTCACTAGCAGATGTTACACCATCTTATTCCCATCAACATGAGAATTTGATCAATAGTTTCCATGTCCAACCAATTCAAAAAAAGTAATTGACTAGCAATTACCATACTCAAGAGGTATCCTTTATTCAATTACACAAGAGTAAGAATCAATTGCCTCCAAGTCCCTTTTAGATTTGATTTATTTATTTATTTTTCTTTGGCTACCCATGTAGGCTATGGTGGTGTATTATTCCAAGCTAATGGATAACCCCATTAATCTTTAATCTCCCAAGGACAATAAGCTAGGATTAACTAAATAGGTTGTAATGAACTTTGTTGCCATTGACCAATGACCCATATGTGCTCAATCAATGACTCATATGTATTCTACCAATGACAAATTAGCGTTAATAAATGAATGTACTACATTTTTTTTCATTTTACACATTTAATGTTGACTTGTACGATAGTCATAATGGGAAAAAATGGTACAACACAATTTCTTGAATGTCATTTATTTTCATAGCTTTGGTTGGATTTGATAATTTTATTCATTGGAAACACAAGTGTTTAAGGAACATGAAATTGTGTGTGGAGTTCAAACACATTGGCATTAGTTCTCGAAATACATATGTAAATAACATGAAAAAAAAAACTCTATTAAAATTCAATGGAAGTAAAGAATGAAAATGGTGCAAACATTAAAATGTTGTTGTCATGATGTACGTACAAATTCCTATAGGGAAAAATGGAGTAAAGGTTAGGGGAAATGGCTACCTCTCTAATCTCTTAAAAAAATATTAGATATGACTTGACTTAACCCTTTTAAGAATATTAGATATGACTTACTTAACCTGAGTATAGAGAATAAGAGAGAAGATGAGGATTGTTTCGAAAATACTAAATGAAACAAAAAGGGTCGTCGGTGATAGATTGCCTAACACAATAGAAGAGTTTTATGTAAATCTAGATTAAATGAACCCAATTTTGAACTTGTTCGCAAATAATGATCCTTGATAGATAACAATTTATATGTCAAATAAATTTTCCAGAGTTAATAAATAATCTTATTTATTAATTGTTTCAACACTTGTAATCACTAATCTCTTGACGTGTTTGGTAGCTTGAATGAGAATTTTCCTCAAGAAATTTCATTATGTATGTATCATACCTATGGGTATCCTTATGGACAAGTGGTCTAAGGGTCCAAATTTAGGCTTTGGCAAGTAAGGTCGTGGGTTCAAATTCTATAGTTTCAATAACTATGTTGATCGGTAATCATATGAATTGTTCATTTGACTTAGGTGTTAATTAAAATCGATCAAAAACTTCACACCTACCCATTCAATTTTAGAAACACAATACCATGTGTGGTGTCCTTCATCTAATGGCCAAAGTACTCCTAAGTTTACTAAGTTCACATGCTAGGCTTGCTAATGTTTTTTAGTTTGCACGATAATCAAAGTCAAAACAAAGGTGAGCGGGATAATTTTGTAAGCCCTTTTAATTGAAATTTAACTATTTAAATTCCAGCATGTAACCTTAATTCATAAGGTAAACTTTCCTTCTGTCACTAGCAATCATTGCTACACCTTTCTCTGTAGATTACTCTCACCCATCGGCCTTTCTACCATTGAATGGCAAGTTTTGACTTTCACTACAATAACTACAGTTCCATCCTTGAAGGATCTTCCTAGCATTTACCTTCAAAATTTACTAAAGAATGAAGGAAAATTCCCATGTCTTACGAAAGAAGTGAGAAGAGGCCTTGCTCCTTTAGAAAGTTTTTCCATCAATTATCATCTAACAACTCCATTTTCAATTTTTCCCACACCTCTTCATCAGAACTCTCATGTACCCAAATATCCTACTTAACTACTTCTCAACTTATCAAATGCATTGGTCATTAATTCCACCATACATTTCACATTGTCTAGACCAATTTTATATTGCAAATTTATACAAATTTGTGTTCATTAACGTTTTGGATTATACATCACAATGTTTCCCAAAGGTTCACAAATGTCATACTCTTTCCATTTCCTATTAATGTGACGTCATGGACATCAACAAAAGATACCATCATCCAAAACAAATAGTTTCATTTGCATCGACATTCGTACTTAGTTTATTTGGGCTTGCTCAAATTGCAAGTTCTCACCATTGATATTTTTCTTTATTCTTTTCATTTCATATCAAATTTTCTTATTATTGTTACTTATTACTAAATGACTTTTTCTTGTGTAGTAACTACCCTATGTTTATTTGCATTGACATTTCCATATCCCTATGATTCATGTATCTTGAATTTCCAAAAATGCCTCTAATTTATGTTGGTATTTTTTCATTCAATGCTCTCATTTAGTTTTTCCCCTCGTCTATAGATATTTATTTATTCTTCAAGCTACAAAAAAATTCCAACTTCAATGCAACCAATGTCAAATTTATACTCTTATTTGGAACACTTGGAACAACAACCTCAGGGCAACATATTCCCATGTATACTCCCTCATCTGTAATTTTCAAAAAGTTATTAATGGTAATGGTCATATTTTTTTTATGCCAGAACATAATTTCCATATACATATGCAGATTCCTCTTTAAACACTTTAAGTATATTCGCTTGCCACATTACATTTTCACCATGTCAATTATTTGGAACACTTGGAACAACAACCTCAGGGCAACATATTCCCATGTATACTCCCTCATTTGTGATTTTCAAAATGTTATTAATGGTAATGGTCATATTTTTTATGCCAGAACATAATTTCCATATACATATGCAGATTCCTCTTTAAACACTTTAAGTATATTCGCTTGCCACATTACATTTTCACCATGTCAATTATTTGGAACACTTGGAACAACAACCTCAGGGCAACATATTCCCATGTATACTCCCTCATTTGTGATTTTTAAAAAGTTATTAATGGTAATGGTCATATTTTTATGCCAGAACATAATTTCCTTATACATATGCAGATTCCTCTTTAAACACTTTAAGTATATTCGCTTGCCACATTACATTTTCACCATATCAATTATTTGGAACACTTGGAACAACAACCTCAGGGCAACATATTCGCATGTATACTCCCTCATTTGTGATTTTCAAAAAGTTATTAATGGTAATGGTCATATTTTTTATGCCAGAACATAATTTCCATATACATATGCATATTCCTCTTTAAACACTTTAAGTATATTCGCTTGCCACATTACATTTTCACCATGTCAATTGTAGGTAGAGAAAACATGTTGATACTCTGAGTTATGGTTTTAATATTTATTATTTTTAAACATTTCTAATCGTTGAGGTGAAGAAATAAATATATTGTAATTATCATTCATAAGATTCAGTAAGTCTCATCCCTTGAGAGGTATGTTTATTTCGATGGATTTTTCACACGTTTATCTCAAATCTGCATCACCTCTTTCTAACATAAAATGTTAGCAAGAGAGAAAATGTAGAGGTTCTTGTTATGTGCGTAGATCGTCCATGGACCTTATTGCATATGTTGCAACATATTCTATTCACCCATCTAGCTATAAAACAACATCAGATTAGTGCATGCACACACTTCTATCGTGAACACTCTTCCACCAAAGGTAGATTCATTGAATTCTATTTACAAATTCGTAAGTATAGGAGATACTTGTTGCCTTGATGGGGAATATAACATACATTTTATTTATAAAAGTGGCATTTCTCAGTTCAACCGCATGTCCCATTATATCTGAATTTGTTTTAAATTCCAATAAGAGAAACATTTGGAAATATCCATTATATCTGAATTTGTTTTAAATTCCAATAAGAGAAACATTTGGAAATATTACTTGTAAGTATGTTTACGATGTATTATTGTTCCTTTTACTAATAATAATGTATTACATTGATTTTACCATAATTAAAATACAAAAAAAAAATATATTTATACCAAATATTTGAAGTGTGGAATAGATATTTGTTTACATATTTTCAAACAATAATTGATTGCATGTTTTTCACCATTTTCACCATCACATAGACATAATGGCGTTGTCTAACTATCCTAGCAAATGGAATTTTTTACTGGAATCTGGTGACATAAATCTACACGAAATCACTATTTTTTGTTGTTTAAAATCCATTTGGAATGCAGAAATGGATTCAGCATGTTGAAAAACCCCTAGGGCACTCAAATTATATAGAAATAATCACTCAAATTAGCAAATCTAACAATTTCTTGCCGGATTTCGGGCGAATGTTCTCGGAAAAAATCGTTGGAGAAGAATCATTTCGTAGAAAATTTAGACTACGGATAGACACAATTGCTTCTCACACCATATGGAATTTCCTCTTATAGAAGAAGATTCCTTCTTGTCACATTTTATTATGACCATGGATCTGATCTGGGCTAGTCAAACCTTTAACAACGGTCACAACCTCATCTAGATATACCTATGAGTAGGACATATGTGTTTATGTCTTAGTGGACTCCATTGAGGTTGGTTGAGCCTTCAAATGTCGGATTACTGAGGGGGTTGAATCGGTAAAAGAGAAATTATAATCCTTTTTAACCATAGTATATAAGTGTTTCTTATCTTTATGATCAATTTACTATTATCATTCAACAACTGCAGAATAAATAAACCATGAATAATGAGAAATCATACACATACAAAGTACACCAATATTTTTATGTGGAAACCTAATGCGAGAGAAAACCATGTAATGTTTTTTCTTATATGTCTTTAAGAATTACATTCATTGGAAGCACCAACTTCCTTTGTTCTCTGGCTCCAACTGGAAGGAGGCTCCAACCCCCTATATTTTCAGGCTATAACCTAAGGGAAGCTCCAACTCCCCAATTCTTTGGCTACAACTAGAAGGACAACCCCCTATGTTCTCCAACTACAACCGGAAGGTGGATACAACCACCTATCCTTTCCCCATCCAACCGCCCTAAAATATAAGTGTCAAATGATGAAACCATTTCCACACTATCACTATGAGATATACCATTGTAAGCTTGTACCAATTTATGCCAACAACCTGTAACCAACCTGTACCAATAACCTATAATCAACCTATACCAGAAGTCAGTCTGTACCAACAAGTACCTGACCTGTATATGTTGCAACACGTGTATGTACGTGACTTGTCTATACAGTAGCCCACGTATGTGTGTGACCTGACTATACTGCAGCCTTTGTACACCTTCATAAATCTAGGGTTTTCTCCTTTCTGAAACTTAGACACTTTGTTTCCTCTTTCACATCAACATGTAACCTATCATTGTGTCCATTTTGTAGTTTTGCTCTATGCATACATCATCATACATATCCCTTAACCAAATGCATCTATGTATCTCTATTCATGTGTCATACATGTGTATACAATCATGATCAAGTGTAATAACCCTCACATGGACTAGACACCAAACCCTCAATGATATGCAGCCTCAAACTACACCAACAACTTCACCAACACATCACAACCAAAAACTCGCAACTATGTACCAAGAAATACAAGATATTCCTCAACTCTCAACCCAACAAGATGTGACAATGATGAATACCAAACATATCGGTGTTGTATTTCTATAGATCTAGTTCATACAATAAGTGCCATACAACCAACAACCTCTCTAGGGAAAATCTTAAAACTCCCATAACCATATCTCATGTAGACAATAATATCCAACTACACATAAGAATATGACATACCTTTTGAACCTATAGATAGATCTATTGTACTTGATCACTGTAGACCTTTCTGGGAGCTTGCTTTCAAACTCTAAGAACCTGGAACCCTCATAAACTCAAGCGTTCATTTCATTTCCCAACTGTATGTGACCTCTTCTTCTTTAGCCCACATATGTACACACCCTAATCCACTACAACCCATGTATGTACGTGACTTCCTCCACTGCAGCCTACATACACCTCAAAAACTAAGGTTTTTCAGTAATTTTGCAACTCTAAAACTTTCATCGTCAACCCTTCTTTGTTGCCTCAAACTTGTGTAACTTCAGATGTATCAATGAGTACCTGCAATAAATTTTTCACAAATAATAGATATTCAATGTGCTTATTAGGTGAAAATAGGAGAATTTTTCTCTCTTATTTATACTCTCCAAGTAGCTACCTCAAGGGTTTACCTTCTAACTAACTTTACCCAACTTCCTTATTTTAGGGCTAACCCACTTCTAACCACTTGTCCACTTACAACCACTTTAACCAAAAGTAGTAAAATCACCACTTCTAGTCGCAACTAAATTATTTTTAATTATTTTCTTTTTACAACAACTTAACTCATGATTAACTCCTAGTTACAACCACTTTGACTAGTAAACTCCTTTTAAGAGCTTCTAGAATAAATTGACTCCTTTGACCTTCTAGAGGCTTCTAGATAACTCATGAGGGTTCTCCAAATTCACAAGGCCATAACTCTTTAACCGTGAGGATTTATGTGATGTTTCACATATCACCGAAAATGGCATGACATCTACTATCCATCTAGAATAGTATTACCTGCAAATACATTGATCTTCATATCTTTATACCTCAAACAAACTTAATTCCCTTAACCATACTGTTGGGGCTACTAGAATTTGCTTCCATACTTGATTCAAGGGTTGACATCAATGACAACGAACCCAATTAATCAATAATCTCCCCCTTTGGCATTGATGGAAACACTCTGATGCAACATTGAAGTCATATCGCTCATGCTCCCCATGTGACCATCACTCCCCCTAGAATCATGCCTCTGTGCAGTCTCTCCAATCATCTAACTTTTTCACCATGCATCTGGTGAATCTCTCCCCCTTTGACATCAATGGAAAAGGTAACTTCCCATCGGGGCTGCTCCCCCTAACTAAACTTTCCTTGGGGCTACTCCCCCTGTCTGAACTCTTTCTGAAACTGCTCCCCCAAACTGAATTGTCCTCTTTATGGTGCTTCCTCATGTAAATATAAGACATATAAGAATAACATTCAAAATTCATTGTGGGGCAGGAACTATGCCAAGTTTCTGACGAAGATACTCAAAGGATTCCCTTGGAAGCGGTTTTTTAAAGATGTCTGCAATCTATTATTTGGTGCCAACATACTCAACTCAAATGTTCTTCTTTGGAACCCGTTCTCATAGAAAATGATACTTGATTGGAATGTGCTTCATCTTGGAGTGCATCACTGGATTCTTTAAGATATTGATGGTGCTTGTATTATCACAATATATCAAAATGGGCTCAGCATGCTCAACCTGTACATCTTTCAAAGTTTGTTTCATTCATAGAACCTGTATACAACATGTTGTTGCAATATACTTCACTTCGGTTGTAGACAATGATACCGATGACTATTTCTTTCTTAGCCAAGATACCAAACACTCGCCCAAGTAGAACATTGATCCACTTGTACTTCTTCGATCATCAAAGCAACCTACCCAATCTGCATATGTGTAGGCAATAAGTGATAGATATTTTCCTTTTAGATACCATAATCCAAACTCTTATGTACCCTTGATATATATGAATATATTTACTTCTAGAACATGTGATTCCTTTGGTGTTGTTTGAAATTATGCCACCTGTCCAACTTCCTACATTACATCTGGTATGGATGTTGTCACATAAAGTAAGTTGTCAATCATTGACCTGTACCGCCTCTGATATGTAGCCTTTGAATCATCATCTTTACTTAACTTGCAACTGGTTTTCATAGGAGTATTAACTGGTTTGCAATCTTCCATTCTGAACCTCTTTATCATTTCTCTGATATACTTGGTTTGAGAAATAAAAATGCCTTGGTTGATTTCACATATCTGAAAACCCAAAAATACGGATAATTCTCTAAGTAATGACATTTCAAATTCATTATGCATATCCTTTGCAAATTTCTGGCTCATCCTGTCATCATCACTTCAAAAAATAATATCATCAACATAAAATTCAATTAATAAAATAAGATCTTGATTTACCTTGATGTAGAGGTTGTTGTCTGTTATAAAAGCATGATCACAACGTAATAAAATAAAACAAATGCGGAAATAAAACACAGAAGATACACAATACAATAGAGACACAGACATACATGGTTCACCTAGTGTGGGCTATGTCCACCAGACAAATTTCCAAGTCCTTCCTTTATTATTATCCAACAAATGAAGGAATACAACCTACAACGAACCCGTTGTAACTTCCTCTTATTTTTCTCACAATCTCCTCTCTCATAATACAATATTTGCAATGATACATAGCCATACATTTCCCTGATAAAAGAGAGTTTCATTCTAGGAAAAAAAAACCCTAACATAACTTCTACCGTCATATCTGTGACCTTGTAATGAACGATCCAAATTTACTATGAAATTACAATATACATTTACAAGACAATTTTTCCTTCAAGGGCTTTTCCCTCGAACCCTCGCTTGCCCACGAACCCCGCAGGAGGGGCAAGCCCCCTCTGCACTCCTCCGCATGGAGGAGTGTACATTCTTTCAAGGTGTAAATTCTTCATGGGGTATAAACACGGCTGAAAACAAAGACCTCTGAATCAAGAAGATAATCAGGCTCCACAACCAACAATATCCCACTTGGAGACTAATCTCAACAACTCCACTGTTGTTGTATATGTTGGCCTATGATCCTTCTTGGACCTAGAAAATTTCTCATCTTCACCTTCATGCTTGAATACCAACTAAAACTGAGCAGAAACTCAGTTTCTCCATGATTACTCCCTTTGTTAACATGTCTGCGGGATTTTGGCTAGTGTGTATCTTTTCCAACTTCAAATATCTATCTTCCAAAACAAATCATATGAAATGGTACCTAAGTTTTATATGCTTAGTCTTCGAATGGAAGGTTGAGTTCTTTGAAAGATGAATGGCACTCTCACTGTCACAATAAAACTTGTTATTCTCTTGCTTCTTTCCCAATTCCTCCATAAACCTTTGTAACCAAATCATTTATTTACTATCCTATGTAGCAGCAGCATACTCTGCTTCTGTTGTTGAAAGTGCAACAACCTTCTGCAGTTTCGAAATCCAACTTATTGTTGTTCCACCTATAGTAAAAACATACCATGTGGTGCTCCTCCTGCTATCTTTATCACCTACCATATCTAAATCAACATAACCTTGTAGAACAGTGTATGAACCTCCAAAACATAATGGATGAGTAGCAGTACCTCTCAAATACCCGAGAATCCACTTTAATGCCTCCCAATTTTCTTTACCTGGATTGTTTATATACTTGCTCAAAACTCCCATTGCAAGTGCAATACCTGGTCTTGTGCAAACCATCGTATACATCAATCTTCCAACTGTTGATGAATAAAGGACCCTGGACATGTATTATATCTCCTCCTGTGTCTTGGGACACATTTCCTTGGTTAATTTTAAATGGCTGGCCAAAGGTGTACTAATTGGTTTTTCATTTTGCATTCTAAACCTCTCCAACACCTTCTCTATGTACTCACCTTGAGACAATGCCAATTTTTTTTATTTTTCCTGTCTCTTTTTATTCTCATACCAAGGATTTTTTTTGCAGCACCCAAATCCTTCATCGCAAATAAATTAGCTAATTTATTCTTGAGGGAATTTATATCTTTCATATTAGACCCTGCAACAAGCATGTCATCTACATACAATAGAAAGATAATATGCAAGATACCAGAGATATAAAATATGCAGAACAAAAATAAAATGCTAGAAATGGCAGAATAACAGTAAAATATCCAGCATAATCTTCACAATACACAGAAATAATATACGAAATAGCAATAGAAAAAGCACTTTGATTCAGAAAGCAATGTTCACAGGCCTTTTCGAGGGGGCAACCTCTAGTCGAGTAGCGCTCTGTTACAATACTCTCCAAGCTAGGGTTCTCATACCCTCGAACCTTATTTATACTAAATATGTCTAATAAGATAAGCATCTAGAGGAAGATCCTTCTAGAAGTGGAAGCTTCTATTAGGTCTTCTTACATCCACCTTATTCTATTTTATTGAAAGGCCTTATTAATATTGACCTTTATTACATCTGAATACATTGATCTACCTATGTGCGGGTTAGGACCTTAACATGTCCGCCCCCTTAAAAACAGC